>JANHZU010004068.1:572046-583871 GCA_032468055.1 Acrochordus granulatus | reverse complement strand
TCCCGTCGGTCAAGGAATTTCGGCTGGCGGGGTCTAGGAGAAGAGCCTTCTCTGCTGTGGCTCCTGCCCTATGGAACTTCTTGCCCCTCGAGCTGAGGGCTGCCTCCTCCCTTATGGCCTTCCGGAAGGGCCTTAAGACCTGGTTCTGTGAGTTGGCCTGGGGCTCCAGGGGGGACTCATCATCATCTTGGAGGTGGCTGGTTGATCATCCTCCTTTTTTATATGTTAAATACTTCTTAGCCTGCCCCGCTAGTTCTGCTGGGTTTTTTATTTTAATTTTTTTAATGTTTTAATTGATGTTTTTAATGTTTGCTTTTTGTTTGTTGTCAAGAATCTTCAGATTTTGGCCACATAGAAATTTAATAAATAAATAATAAACAAACTTATATAAGAACAAACACCAAAAATGCTGCTCAGTTAAGTAGCAATTTGTTCAACATATAGAATTTACATTACAATCCTATGCATGTCTCTTAAGAATCAGATCTCACTAATTTCCACAGACTTTACTCCGAAGTTAAAATATGTAAGTTTATAGTCAAAGATTTCAGACAAGTTTTAATTCTGCAACACTGTACAAAATCCAAGACACTGGAAAAAGGATAGTTATAAATAATAAACCCCCTCCACTTAATATTATCCCAAAAAAGGTTCAGCATTTGTCAATATAAAATCTTAATATATAAATATATATATTTATATTATATTAAATATATATATTTAATATATAAAACTAAATGAGTTTTCTACAAGCTGCTACTATATACTAAGTGATTTTCTTCATTATATCTTTTGGTTCACCTATTATGAGTCTTAGAAGTATTTGAAATAATTCCAATAAAAACTGACTAATCTATTTCTTTCAATGCTCATTTTCCTCATGCCTATGAAAATAATTGCCATATATGTAAAACTGCAGAAAATACATTTATGATTAGTGTTATTCCAGTAGAAACAGGTACCAAAAGCCATAGAAAAATTATCAGAAAATGTACCTGATAATATCCCTCGCTTTGCATCCCACATGTTTAAAATCGAAGTTAAGATTTAATCCTTCCAAAGGAAGGTCCCATATTTTTGTCAACTTTCCCATTTCATCTGGAAAACACCGTAACTCTGGATTGTAACTAACATCAAATGATGTCAAGTTATTAAGAAATCCAATTTCAGGAGGAATCTAGAGACAAAGAAGAATATTATACATACATTTTTGGAACAGAATTGTTAATCTATGAGTTATAAAAATCATTTAAATGCTAAACTAATCAAATATAGCCAGTATTTTATGCCAATCATTTATTATTTTTAACAATGTCCAGATTTACCTTATATACAATCAGCATACCATTTCCACCATTTATAGTTCATCATTCTTCCAGGGAGTATAATAATTTACAACATTTAAAAAGTAAAGCCTGTTCATTTTGCTGACCATGTTAGTAGAGCTGTATCGGTTTATCTGTTGGTTTTTTTTTTACAGATTTCTTCTGTTGAATTTTTGCTTACAACTCTTTTTAACATACAATTTCTCTTTGTGATTTTCTCTACTAGAAGTAATTACTGAAAATTCCTGAGAAACTGTTTTAAATGCAATTTATTTGATGCTGTTCTTTGTTACATAAAATTCTATCACATATAAGTATACTCCAGGGAACCCTCCTTTTTAATGGAATGATTCTTTCAGCGGTCAGAAACAGAACCTTCATTTTCAAATGTCACAAAAAATGGAAGAAGGGTAATATTAACCAGGTTGATGTACTTTAGGGGCAAAGGTGCTAGGCGAGAAACATTTTAGTCCTTCCTTAGTGAAAGACAGCTGAGTAATTTTGGGCCAGTAACTTTCTGCCCAATCCATCTCACAGGACTGTTGTGAGGAAAATAGGATGTGGGAGTATTAGTATGTACACTGTCTTGAGTCAATCAAAAACAAAGATGGGCTGAAAGTCTTATAATAAATGCAGGAAATTGTACTTAACTTTGAAAATATCTGAAATCTGAAGGAATTAAATTTAATTAAGGAAATAGTATATGAGCCAAATATTTTTTTCTTGTATTTATTTTGAGCTCTATACCAGGTTCCATCCATTATTTGGGGGTGACTTCTTCTAAGAAGTGTGCATTTAATTCCCTTTTTTGGAATACAATACTTTTCTACTAACTGTGTCTCCCTACCACCTCTCCCAACCCAATATTGCTGGCTTTTAATTCTTGTTGACTGATAAAAAGTTGTTTCAGTATTCTGTGACACTTAAATGTATGTTTTCTCTGCTTTTCAGGAAGTTTATTCTGGAGGCCCACACCTCCCACACTAATATTGTAAGATCTATTCAATATCCTCAATGCTTCTGCACCCTCAGTGGGTTCTTCTGAAGATATCTGCACACTTGAGGTTCAGCAATACAATTTGATAGACCTTCCTCTCTGGCTTTTTGGTCTTTTATTGTAGCACAAGTTTTGTATTAAGACAGATGTGAAAATCAAACTTTTTCTCATTTGTTTCTATGGCAAATAGCAGTTATTTAGAGTTATACTTTTCTTTCTTAAAATAAATTAGAGTTGATTACTTTAAGTTTAATTACAGCCCCCATCTTTATAGCCCCAATCAGGGCTGAAGAAATGTAATTTTCAGGAAAAAGCAATTGTTTAGGCGCTCCTGAAACAATTGTGATCCAGTGAAGAAAAACACATCAGTGCACAGTGATAAAGTCAAAATATCTGCTACCTTGTTATTACCTCTTTTAATTTGTTGTTAGACAGGTGTAGCTTTTCAAGCCGAGACCATGAAAAAGCTTTCTCATCCAAGTCTAGAATGCTTATTTGATTATGGTTAAATAGGAGCTCTCTTAAATTGGAAGATTTCCAAAGCCCAGGCCCAGGTAATGTTACTATTTTATTGTTGCTTAAATCTACTGACCGCAAACTGGGAAAGAGAGATACAAATACAATTGCTATTATTTCTTTAAAAATAGTTATGTGACATTAAATATTGGGAAAATTAATAATTCTAGCATGATTGGTTTTGATTCAAATATAATGCCCAGAAACAATGAGAAACAATAGTAGGTAAGCATACTGCTAATATACTGAAAATGATTAAAAAGATGAACCAGAAACTCAAAATTTTTATAATAGGACTTTAAAAAAAATATAATGAACATTCACTCTGGAATAGACATTTTTTATTCTTTATTATCTGAGATTGCAAGTCCCTATTCATCTTTGTTTCTACATTCCTAATGCCAGACACCAGTTAGAATCTTTATAAAGATCATACTGTGATACTCTGTCCAGATTAGAAAGGACAAGTGTATCTTAAGAACTCTGCATAAAATTTAATTTCCACAACAATCATTAGGACAGTTAAAAGATTCACCCTCTGGGGAAAAATAGCAATTGCTCGGATAGAAAATAAAAGAGACAAGAGCAGCAACTTATTTGAAAGCACATGCAACCCTCAGCTCAAAGTAGAACTATCATAAGGAATTCAGATTGTTAAAGGAAGGAAGAATATGGCCAATGCAGCCTGCAAATTTACAGAAATAATAGTTGCACTTAATTTTCTTTGCTATACCCAAGTTTATATTGTAGATGAACAGGAGTAGATGGGCAGATCCAATATTCAGCTTGCTAGATGTTCCCCAAAAGGAAATACAAGGCTTTATAAATGTTTGCCGCCATTGATATTAAATTGTTCAGAATCAACAATAAGCATTTGGGGGATTTTTATTGGTAAAAATAATTCTTCCAAACAAAAGGATTTGGGTTAGAAATCTTTCATTAGTAATAAAATATGTGACAGGAATGTTTTTTTTAATTCCAAGTAATGAATGCAATGAATTTGGGGGATTACTGGAAGTCAGTGTGAATCTGAACCAGCTTCATTTGTAAATTTTAATTTATATGGTCTAGTAACTTACTGTGGTAGAAGAAGAATTGCTTTTGGAACACTGGAAAAAACATTCTGAGAAAGTTTCAATGTAGTTATGTTAAGTGGCAAGTCAGGTATGGTATCTAAAATATATATCAATGAACATGTTACTTAGTTGGTTTGTATAATTACTGAGTCATGAGACAATTTATGAATGCAATTATCAAACATATAACTATAGCACAGATTTTTTTCCTAAAAAGCAGACAAGCCTGCATCAAGATTACATTGTATCTACTATCCAAATTTCTTATATAAAGAAACAAGAGAAGACTGATCAGTTGAGAACAGAATAGCCATGCCCCATTATTGTAGTGTATGAGAAGAAAATTCACCATCAAAATATATGGCTTTATTGTAGAGAATCCATGAACTGATTCAAATTTGTATTTTGTATGCTATTCAAAGTTATGATAGAGTTGAGTGGCTAATACAGTTTAATAAAATAAAAATACATATTTTGAACTACTACCATTTGAATACTGATTATGCTAGCTAAGATTTCAATGTTGAGGTCTACGTGATTTCTAATTTTACTTCATTTTCTACCATTATTAATGCCACTCAATCTAATACTACATACTCACGAAGTAAATTTCCTCCTGCACTGAGTATTTCCAGTTTCAAACACTCCTTCAGAAAATCTTTAACAAAGAATGATATGCCATTCTTGCTAATGTTTAAAACTTTCAGTTCTTTCAAACTTATTGGTGAAGAAGTCCATGAAAGTTTGTTTCTAGGAGAAAAGAAAGGAAGAGAATTGTTGTAAAAGAAGCACAAAACAACTATATTCTTACAGACCAGATGTTGTTTGCTAAATTTATTTATGAAACAAATTTTTTTTTTATTTATACACAGATGACTCTGGATGTAGTCATAGGTGACTACAACATTTAAAAATCATTTCATAAAAACCCATAAAAATATAAATGCCATTCTGTAAAATTTCTCTACACCTACCACCTGCAAGTGAGACCAACGGGAGCAGTGCTTATCTCTGTTTCATAGCCAAAGAGCCAGAGTTGTTTGAAAATGCTTCCATGGTCATGTGGCCAGCATGACTACATGCTGAAGCGCACAAAACACTGTTACCTTCCCACCAAAGGTGATACCTATTTATCTACTTGCATTTTTACATGCTTTCTGTTAGGTTGGCAGGAGTTGTGGCAGGAATGGGAACTCACCCCATTATGCAGCGGCACTTGGGTTTCAAATTCGAGCTGCCAACCTTCTGGCAAACAAGCTCAGCATTTTAATGGCTTGGCCACTACTCCCCTTTTTATTTATCAGGCACAATGACTAAATGGAATGAAAAACAGACTTAGACATATTCAAACTAAATGGAAATACTGACTTTCATATGAAGAAAATAAAACTGGGAACTATAGGGAGAAGGGAAGGAAATAAAGGAGGAGGAGGAGTTGATTGATTTTGATGACCTTGCAATAGCCCAACAGCTTCACAAAACATTGCCCATTAATGGCATAAACAATACCTTATCTCCTCTTATCAATAAATTCCAAAGCTTGTACTCAGAAGCTAACTCATCAAGTCAAAGGCTGTTTATTTCTATGGGCATTTAAAACTGTACCCTATATTTCAGTATGAGTTTGACATTCATACTTTAATACTACTGTTACTATGATTAAACAAATGTGAAATGTTTCCATTCCATTATGTCTTCCATCTTATAAGAAAAGTTTGCTAGAATAAGTCAGAAACACAAGATTTCAGGTTATACAGGAACTTCCCTAAATTTCAAAATACACAAATTCTGGTAAAATAAGGGTAAAATGTATTCAAGCCAAACTCAGCTTCTGGTGACTACGTGAACACAAGCACATGGTTTTCTTGGCAGTGTTGTGGATATGGTGAATTACTGCTTTCTTGCAAGACTGCAAAATTGCAAAAACTTGCAAAAACTTTCTCAAAAAAGGCAACTGGGCTCTTATTTTTTGGCGTAACTATTATGAAAACATTTTACTCTCTCTTAGGGAGCTTTTTCAATTCAAAGTGAATGGTGGGAAATGGCAGGAATTTATAACTTTTTCAGTTTTTGTAATTTTGCTATGATCATGAACTCGATGAATGAGAATATACATAGACACTTCTTGCATCATGTTTTCTCAACTTCCCTAAATTTCCCATCTAACATTACTCAGGGCTAATCCTGCTTAGCCTTCAGCACTGGCCAGGCACTGCCACCATCTGAGCAATTATAAATACTTCCTGTAATTGTACTCTGTGGCTATATTTTTTATTTTTAATTAGAAGATTGTATACACTAAAAGATGTACAAAATGTATACTACTTTGGGAAGCTGTTCTTAACTATAAACTGCCAAGCAAATTTGGTTATCAGCACCCTATAAAAACAAACAGACAAACAATGCCAGTATTACGGTGTGTGGAGGGATGGCTTAACTCTTCTCAATTGTTGGTTTTGTTTTATAAAGGTATTATGTACTCTATGAATGTCAAGGCCTCAAACAGTTACATATAATTTACACACTTCCTGGAACCAGGAATGCAATTAATCCTTACCCTAATCCTCAACAAATAGAAGCTTTTGATTCAGTTCAAAGATCTGAATTGGCATTTATATAAATAGAAATATATTTTTCCTTTACAACATTCCCCCCAGTTCAGTCATAGGTTCTGATAATACCATATTGAGGGTAGAACCATATTGTATAAATGCTATTACTAGAATTATCTTTTTGAAAAGGAATGAGAGCGCTCTGAAAGCTATACCACTGAATAAAACAGGACAGGAGAAAATGCCTGTAAAATTAATTCCACGTATGTATGAAAAGACAGGCAGAAGAAAGATGGTAGAATCACAGGACACTTTAATCTCATGTTTTCCTCATCTTTCTATTCTCTACTGATAACAATTCTGGGGGAAAATGTATAAAACTTGTATAATAAATTGTATTGTTCTTACCCTTCCAATATAAGATGCTCCAGCTTTATGAAAATATTGGCAAGATATCCAGGAAAATCAAACAATTGGTTGTATGATAAATTCAGTAACTTTAGATGAGCGCTGCAGGACCGGCTGAGAGCAGGGCGACGTAGGCAGCGAAGGCTGGGGACGGCCAGGTGAGCGGAACGACCCTCGGCAGGCGCCGGGCTGCCAGAGAAATGAGCCAGGTCTCGGGACGCGCCGTCCGGGCACCGGAGCGCCCGGATGGGGCTGGTCTGCTCGGGTGGGCAGGCAGAGCTGATTCCGTCCCTATCACCCAAGGGGCATCGAGGGCCGGGAAAGCTTCTCGGAAGAGGGGGTTCAGCGCAAGAGGTACCCAGGATTTTCTCCGTCAGCAAATTGGGTGTCTCTAGGAAACACTGTAAATGCAATACCTGATGCACATCTGAGAAATCTGTCTGGTCCTCGAAGGTCTGGCTGGATGTGGTTCGGTATGCAACCTGCTTAATTATCTCGAAGCTGCTCTTATTCTGAGTATTTTTAATTCTTTTAGAAAGTTAGACCCAAAGGATTAAAAAACCCATTCAGCATTTAGCCCTAATTAAATTACAAGACTGATTTATAACCTATTCTGAAATGGAAAAAATGTGCTAATGGCAGGTCACGAAAGTTTTTCATACCTGGGTTGAAATAATAATTTTGGGAAGGGGTTCCCCTAAATACTACATAATAAATTATATTTGCCTTGCTTTTTAGATTGGGATTAACCTTCACCATATTCCAAATATTACCTGAATGCACATTGTGTTGGGGAGGAAGGGTGAGCCTGCCATGATATTCCCCAAAAATGGGGAAATAGTTTTCTTGACATATGTGCTGCAGTGATGGCATGCATCTTTTGTCTTTATCTTGCAACTCTTTAATTACAGAAGGCTGGGTAGATTTTGAGTAAGCCCTGAAGTTTGACATTGAAAATAAATCATAGAGAAGGTTCATCATACATTAAAGAATGTGCAACAATCATAATATTTTGTCTCAGCTGTAGGAATACAGGAATGTGACAATTTAGTAGCTGTCTTAATTGCTATCATTATTTTTTCCTGTTCATTTAATGTAAATTAGTAATTACTTGATTTTATATCTTAGATTTTTAGTAGCTTTGTACATCAAATGTGCAAGTTTTCTGTTAGTTACGATTCTTTTCATCATTATTGTGGGAACCTCAAATATACAGTCTGACCTACAATCAAATCCTGGTTGGGTTCTGGAACATGCTTTAGGTTCACAGGCTCCAATTTGATATCAATGTTTTCTGACTGCAGTGAGTATTATTTCCTGGAATGTTTGTGTTGGGCAAACTATCACAAACCATAAGCACTTCCAAATCAAACTTGGGGACTATGGTTCCAACTGGATTTTCAAAGACACTTGTGCCATATATTTTGCAGCAAGTAGAAATGATAGGAAAGTCAACAGTACTGCACAATGAGACACATCAGTTGTATTAGAGAAATGAAGTTCCTCTCACTATCTGTTGTTACCTAGTATCAACATCCCATTTGACTATGTAACAGAATGAAAAAAAAAGAAAGTAGGGACACATTATGTTATTTAGTTAAGAAAGGGATGTTTGGGTGTCTTTTTTATCTAGCTAGTCATTAATAACTATGTAACTAAACCTTAAAAAAAATAATTTTTTTGCTTCTTATCTAAAAATGGGGTTGTAATCCATTTAGAAAGCCTGATTAGAGGAATAGGTGTTTTTTAACTAATGTGTAAACAACTGTGAACGTTTTTTTGGTATAACTTAACTAATTATGACTGACAGACTACCTTCTCCGTAGCTGAGGTATTGTATGGAATAGGCTTTAATTTGCATCTTGTTGATATACATTGTTGGGAGGCAGAAAGGGAGGGAGGCACATTTACTTTGTTACTTAATTGTTTATCATGAAACTGAAATAGATTGAAGTCATTAAATAAGCACAGTTTTGTTTGTATTTCTTTCTTGGTCTTTGATTTGTATAGGAAGTTCTGACGTGGCACTGTTTTTGTCTGTCTCAACTGTCCAGGAAGTTGTTTTATTGGTTAAGAATATTAATAACGGTAACTAGCTAAAATGAAATTCTTTATCATGACAATCAGCATGGCTTTGATATCAAGCAGTTAAATACACCTGTTGAGATGACTGCCACATTTCATTCTACCCAGGGAAAAAAATGAAGCAGAGAGAAGGGAATCACTGGCAGCAATCCATTCCTTACATGGCATTTATTTAATCAACTAGTGACATCTCATCAGAAATAGTTTTCTCATTTTATCTGCATTTTACTTGAAAACCACAATTTAAAAGCTCTAATATAAGTTATAAAAACATTTATGTTTTCAAAGTATAAAAATAAATAACAGGAGAACTGATTTACAAAGAGATCAGATTTATGTGTTAACATTCATCTTTTAGAATACTGCTGATTAATTAGCATTTTCTCAGTGTCTACAGTTATAATAAGCAACAAGTTGTGAATTTGTAAAGTACTGATAGATATCTTTCCAAAGATTCCCTAAAAATGTCATTGTAATCAACAAAACTTATATAAACCCAACTGTATATATAAATATAAACTCATGTTTGTTCTTATTTTTAAAAGCAGAATAAAGCACAAGATACACAGTTTGCTTTTTATATACCTTGGTACATTTCATATTTCTGCAAAAATTCATTTCTAGAAATTGGATAACTTTAGTACATCCTATTATTGTAAACTACAAATATACCATGTTGCTACATATGCTGATGTAGGGCCTACAGTGGTCTGTCAGAGGGTCATTAGTAAATATCCACATACCAATTAATGGGTAAAGAAATAAAAGTTTGTAATTAAAATAACTGAGTATGATTGCAGCTCTGCTACAATTTTCTGTCACACTTTGTCATAATTACTCTGTTGGAAGATTTCCCCCCCCTGCAGTTTCAGTTTGGCACTTAAAAGTTGAGAAGTGACGAGGAGAAATTTTTAGATAAGTCAAGCTTTGGATGCATTTTTATAGATATTTACTTAGGGATTAGCCTCTTTGAAATTTGTGGGATTTGCTTCTCAGTAACATTGTTAGAATCTAAATTTGCATTTGTGAAGCTAGGATGATAGATACGACATTTTCTGTTTTCCCTTTCACCCTAGTTGCCTTTCCTGGAGTCACAACTTCTGCTTGAAAAGCAGGTGGCAGCTGTGGCCAGAGCGGCTTTTGTACAGCTGAGTTTCGTGCAATAGTTGAGCCTGTGCATGGAACAGGAGGACCTGCTCATAGTCACTCACACCTTAGTCAATGTTATCATTGCAGCACACTCTACATGGGGCTGCCCTCGGAGACCGTAAGACAGGTTCAGTTAGCCCAGAATTACTGAGAATAAGGGTAGATATGGGTGTACCCAATATAACACTGCTACCCTGTGAACTGCACTGGCTTCTGTGAGGCTTCTAGATATGATTCAAGGTGCTGGTTATAACCTTTAAAGCCTTACATAGCATAGGGCCATATTATTTGAAAGATAACTTCTTCCAAGAACATCTGCCTGCCCACATGTTCCCACAGAGAGACATACTCCTGGCTCTTCCTTTTAAATATTATCATCTTCTGGAACCTAGGAAGTGTGCCTTTCTGGAGTTGCCTCTGTTCTTTGAAGTGATATCTATCTCCATATACTGTATGTCAGCCCCAATTCTTCTCGCCTTTAGGAAAGCCATTAAGACTTGGCTTTTCTTTCCCCAGGCATTGGTGGAGTCCACTTTTGTTTGTTTTTAGTGCTTGGTTGCAGTTTATATTTTATATTTTTATGTTGTATATCTTTTAATGTCACTGGCAGTATATATGATAGTTTTATTGTTTTTGTTGTATGCCACCCAGAGTTTGATTAGGATGGGTATTATAAATCTAAAACAAATAGAAAAACATACTATGCAGAAAGTTGGGGATTCTTCTGAATTGGAAAGAAAATCCCAGAAAACTGAGCAGAATTGATAAGGAAGTCTGCTTCCCTGTTTCAAAGTGGATGCTCCTAAATCTGAATCCAGTTATTATTTTAAATAACAACCTTATCAATTAGATTAATTATAAAACTATTAACCCAAACAAATCATATACAGTATGTAAAAATAGTACAGTTTTCCCCTGCCAGTCGTGTCTGATTATAGGTGGTGATGCTCATCTCTAATTCACAGCCAAGAGAGCCAGTATTTGTCTGAAGACACTTCTGTGGTTATGTGGCCAGCATGACTATACACCAAAGCACACGGAACACTGTTACCTTTCCTACGGAAGGTGATACCTATTTTCGACTTCCATTTTACATGCTTTTGAACTGCTAGGTTGGCAGGAGCTGGAGTGCAGTGGCTCAGTGGATAGAATGCTGAGTTTGATGACTGGCAAGCCCAGGTTCAAAACTTGAGTACTGCATGACGGTGCGAGTCCTGTCACTCGCTCCAGCTCCTACCAACTGGCATTCAAATGTGAGTAGATAAATAGGTACCACTTTGGTGGGAAAATAAAAGGGACATGAAAGTAGCCCCCAACCAGGTGTCCCCAGGCAACGGTGATGTCACCAGCTAATCCTTTCAACCCAAAAGCACCTTAAAGGTGCTTCCAACACCAGTACAGTACAGTACAGGAGCTGGAGCAAGTAATGAGAGTCTGTTATGCATTGGCACTTGGGCCTCGAACTACTGAGCTGTTGACCTTCTGGTCAACAAGCCCAACATCTTAACCACTTGGCCACCACACCCTCTAATATGCTGTGTATGCATATGTATAACAAATCATATGTGTATCTGCTAATGAGTAATATGATGCAAGTAAATAAGGTTTTCTTGCAAGTAGCAGGCCACAGAACTGAAGAAGTTGACACTTTGTTGCAATAAATAGAAAAAGTGAACCTATGTATTTTGAGTATGTCAAAGCCTGCCTGTCTCCCTCC
>JANHZU010004068.1:523206-534275 GCA_032468055.1 Acrochordus granulatus | reverse complement strand
GCCAGCCTAGCAGCAGCCTCGAAGCAGATCCATAAGTGCTGGTTAGTTTGTTCTATTTCTGCTTTATATCATGTATTACCACCTAATAATCCTTAGCTTAAATATTAGTTTTTGTTCAACAATTGAAACAATTAACACAAGTATACAAGATAATATTTTATATTTCTGCAATAACAGGCTATGCTGGAGTCTGTGCAAGACACATTGTACACAATATACTTACTGATGAACACCAAGTACTTCCCAGTCCTTTCCAATATCTTGAGGGGTTGCTAAGTGATGTAGAGTTTCTGGGCATATTTTAATAAGTTTGCAAAGCAGTGTCCAGCCCATCTTAAAAACAAAAAATACATACAGTTTTCAAAAAATACGTCAATCCCCCTTTTGTTCTACTTTAAGATTTCCTAAATAGTAATTTTTAAGATGGTCTGATTAGTCCAAGTTCCCAACATTATATAAGTAGTCCTCAATTTGTGGCCACAATTGGGACCAGAATTTCCACTACTAAGCAAGATAGTTGTTAGTGAGTTGCACCTGATTTTACAACTTTTTTTTGCCACAATCATTATATGAATCACTGTGATTGTTAAGTGAGTAACACAGTGATTAAGCAAATCCAGCTTCCCCTATTGACTTTGCTTGTCAGAAACCAGCTGCAAAGGTCATAGGTTATTAAAGATATATGAATTATCTATTAATAATTTCATATTCATATTTACATGGTATTTACACCCCGGGATGCTATTACAAATATAAATATATGCCTGTTGCCAAGTGCCCAAATTTTGATAGCCTGTATCAATCAGAAATTCACTGATTTTTTTGAACTGCAGCCACCATAATCCTCAATCAGGTTGGGCAGAATCAGGAATGCTACTCTCAAGGAATTCAAACAATTATGATATTTCAGAATGGTCTTTTTTCTATTTTTTAGCAATCTCATACAAGAAACTGTTCTATTTTTATAAAATGCTGATTTTCTCTTCCAGCTCACTCAAACCTACATTATGATATACATATAAATGTTTAAGTTAACATTTTTTTTAACAAATAGAGTAAATTTGGACTGAGTTCAAATTTCTTCTTTTTTCCATGTATGTCTTGCACTTACTATAGTATAAGGGCTTACAATAATTGTCTTCTAAGTGACAATAAAAAGATAAAGATTTCCCCTGCCAGTCATGGCCGATTCTTGGGGATGGTGCTTATCCCCATTTCCTAGCCTTGCATTTTTACATGCTTTCAAATTGCTAGGTTGGCAGGAGCAGGGGAGACAACAGGAGCTCACCCTGTTGCACTGCAGTGCTTCGATCTTGAAGTCAGGATGCTGAGCTAATTTATAAAATTAAGCAAGGAAGCTTTTCCTGACTAGCATGTCTGCAAGACGTGATGAAAAGTCAAGATGGTGACTACAACGGTGCAATCAAAATTCTGTTTTTTTCTATGTATTGCATAAAGACTTGTTGCAACTGAAACTTTCCTGCACCTAAATGGGGTGATATTTAATAAACTTCATCCAACATTCAGAAATTTTAAAGCAAGAATAGCTGAATTCCCTTATATAAGATGCTCTTTTGGGGTCCCTGCACAAGTCTCTGCTTATCATACAGGAATAGAGCCAAAAATGGGTGCAGATATGTAAAGTACATTGCAGTATCAACTCCCTCAGATTCTCCCATTTCATCATTGCAACAGAAGGCATCAAATCCCAAGCAATAAGTATCAGTAGGTGAGAAAGTTTTATTTCTAAATTTCTAACTGAAATAATGTAGGTGTGTGGTTGACAGTGAAATGAAAAGAAAAAGCAAAACATCCACAGACTTCTGGTCAGAACAAAATGGATGCTGGATGCCAACCTCTTCATTTCTTTCTTGAAATCTGTTCATTTTGTAGCTCTTACTACACTTTTACTTTTTGTTTCAGCTGCTTCCTTAATTAAAAACACTGCTTGAATCATACTGTTCCTTGTTCATTATGCACTATAGTATGCAAACACACATTCTTAAAACAGAAACAATTTAAATAAGTTGATGGAGTGAAAATGGGTTAATACCGTACTATTTCACATATATGCCTTCGAGCAATTTTATTTGGGCAGAACTTGCAGTTTACTGTTCCAGTAACAAATAAACTATCCATGTGCAAGCAAATGGCTTTCTTCTGTAATATTCTGTCCAATAAAATAGATATTTTTTTATTTAGATGACATTTATAGTGGCGTTTTCTTACTTGGATAATATTTTTTTCTAAAAAAAGTAATTAAACTTGAGGATTTTGTTTAAAACTTATATAATTTTGTTTAAAACTTAAATAATTTCCTTAAACTATTTCACCATAGTTAAAGTAACTCTTACTGTAGAGCAATATACTTCCAATCGAACTTTTTTTGAAATGGAAATAAACTGCAGCCAACTGTTAGATTTTTATTATATGCATCTCCTCCAAACTGTAAGAAGGGGGGGGAGAAGAGACAACCTCATCTGAAAATAAGAACTGAGAAACAGAAATTCTGATACACAAAGTGGTTTCAAAGCAACAACCATTTTCGTCTGGATGAGAATATAAATTAAATTCTTAACAGATTCCATCTCCCCCTCATACTTTAGGAGACTTTTTTTTATGCAGCGGATACCTCGCCTTTCTTAAATTTCGAGTGGGTTTTATCTGTTACAAAACCTGCTGGCTGGGGAATTCTGGGAATTGAAGTCTTAATATGTCTTAAAGTTGACAAGCTTGAGAAACGCGGTTTCTAGTCCCTTGAGGGGGCGACGTGGGAATAGCCCCTCTCAGCCCGACCTACCCTACGAAGTGGCTGAGAAGCTGGAAGGAAAGTTCGGATATCGACCTTGCAAATGCGCCTGTGAGGAGAAGGGAAGCTTGCTTACCTGTTGCACGCGTCCCACTCTCAGGTAAGACACCAGCACCAGCAACAGAGGCACGTGGATATTTTTGCCCCCGAATAACTTGGCACCTGAGAAAAGCAAAGAGACGCCAGAGACGCAGTGAAGGGAGCGCTCGGCCCGGCCCGGCCCGGCCCCGAGCAAGGCCCTTTGGGGCGTTTTAGGAGGGGAAGCGCCTAACTTTACCGTTTGGCAGGGCGGCGAAGGCAAGGAGGTCTTGCAGCGTTTGCAGCAAGCTGTCGAGCTGCTTCCCTTCCTGCAAATTCTGCAAGCGGACGACCAGCTTCTGGAACGTCGCCTCCTTCCACTCGTCGTCGTCCTCCAGCGGGGTGGTCGCTCGCTTGCCGTTGGCCATGTCCGCTGTCGGGCATTGAGGCTCGGCCGGCGACCGCTCAGGACGTGGGCGGCTCACCCCCGCCGGACAGGCAGGAATTTCCACTCGGCTCCGAAAAGTCGCCCGCCCGCCCTTCGGATCGTCTGCCCTGCCAGGGCCCGGCCAGCCAAACCACGTCGGCCCGGAGCCCACTTCGGGGGCCTGCGCGCCTCCTCTCCGCTCACTTTCGGGGTGCCGGAGCCGGGCTGGGAAAGAAAAGCAGGGCGCGCGATGCAAACCCAAAGCCCCTAGATGGCGCCGACATTTCCTCCGAGGGGCGTCGGCAGGGAGGAGGAAGGAAGGGGGAGAAGCCGGGGAGAAATCAGTTCCGCTGCTTGACGGTTTCGCTTCCCAATCCCGGAGCGAAAGCGGTGCGGGGCGCGCCGCCGCCGAGGCCCGGGGCGCAGCTGAGGAGAGCAAAAAATATGGAAAGGCATCCTCCTTGCACGAGGAAGGAGCAAAGCCGAGCGGCGGGAGCTGGTGAGCCGGCATTTGTCTCGGAAATGTTTCTTCTAGAGCTATCACAGATTCCGCCTCCGATAAATGCCGTAACTCCAGACCGTTAGAAAATGCCGGCGAACCTTTCAAAACTCTTGAGTTGGGAAAAGCATTTCGGGGGCCGAAAGTTTGCCCGAAAATAGTTCAGCCTCTCAGGCCGGGAGTTGCATATGGCCTATGATCCCGTTTAGAGCCCTCCTTTCCTCTGGGAGCTCAAGGTGGAACGCGAAGAGGCTCCCCTCAGGTTACCCCGAAACCAGGAGCGGTACGTGGATGAAGAGACACGACCTTGTTCTCCCAGATTCCATACTCGGGTCTTGTTTGCTGTGGTACAGTATGCTGGATTCACATAACCACCCACTCTACCTCACTTCGCTAACAGCAAAGACCCGCTTGCACAACACGCTAATCTAAAATGTGGTCACTTATTTGGCGGTGTGGTCTGTGAGGGAAGCACACTTGTCCTGTTCCTGACATTAAACAGCAACTCCAGAACGGAAAAGCCTATAAAAATGTGCAAGTGCAAAGTGCAGTGTCCAAATTCTTTAATCAAAGGCTCCACTTGATGGTGTCTAGTCAGTTTTTTTTGGTGGCCTTTCTTTTACCGCTGAGCATCCCAGCATAACTGCCTTTTCCAGTGAGTTTGATCGCATGATATGGCCAAAATAAGTAAGTTGGTATTTTGTAATTTTGCCTTCCAGTGATATGTCTGGTTTTATATGCTCCAGTACTTGCTTTGCTACCTTTGGTGTGTAAGGAATGTGCAGGAGCCTCCTCCAACACCACAACTCAAACAAGTTGATTTTTCATGCTCCATATTTCATAGCAGTAGGTAGCTATGGGAAACACGATAATGTGAACTAATCTGCATTTAGCTACTAGACTGATGCCCTTCTCTTCCCTGCTGAATCATGCTCATCATTGCTCTGCAACCCAGTGCGATTCAATACTTCTGGACTACATTCATTCATTCATTGCTTTGATCCTGCAGTCCTAAGAAAGCAAACACTTGCACGTATTTGATCTCTTCACTGTCAAGTTATTTTGACTTTTCCATTCTTTGCAGTGATCATGGGTTTGGTCTTTTTGATGTTGAGGAAGAGGCCAAATTTCTCACTTCTTTAATCTTTTTGATCAGATCTTTCAGACCTTATTTGGTTTTGTGAGGAGAGCTGTGTCATCAGCATATCAAAGATTACTGATATTCCTACCTCCAATCTTTAATCCAACTTTTGATTCTTCAAGTCCCAGCTTCCCCATGATCGCTTTGGCATTCAGATTGATTAAGAAAGGTGAAAGAATGAAATCTTACCGCACTCCGTCTCAGTCTTGAACCATTCAGTATCTCCGTACAATGTTTGCACTGTGTCTTTCTGATTTTTGTATAGTGACTGAACTAAACCATATATGTTGGATCTTCTAAGGCTCCGCAGCTTTTCATTATTGACACAGTTGAAGGCTTTCTTGTAGTCAGTAAAGATGTAAGTATTCTGTTCATATTTTTGAGATTTTTCATGAATCCAGTGCAGATTTGCAGTACAGGTATTAGTGCCATGACCACTTCTGAAACCAGCTTGAACCATCTGGCAATTGTCTTTCAGTGGTTGGTACAAGATGTTTATGCTTTTAAGGAGATCTTGTTAGTGTGAAGGATGAGGGCATTAATTGGATAATGTGATAATTGGAGCAATCCTTGGAGTCACTCTTTTTTGGCAATGGAATGAACTGATTGTTTCCAATCCTATGGCCATGTCTTCACTTCCCAAATTTTCTGGCACAAGGCTGTAATGGTTGTAGGTGGCACAGGGCTCAGCAATTATCTGGGAATGTTCTCAGCACCTGGAGCTTTGTTTTTGGCAGTTGGCTCATTGCCCACACAGTTTTTTAAATATATATTGTGCAAATCCAACTCTTGTAGCTTATAATTGTGATTGTGAAACTACACATTTATGTATTAGAGGGCTCTAATTTAAGGGCCTTGAGTTTGGCATAGCTCTATTTTCTTAACAGCTTAACCTACCTAAATGTTACAGTTTTTATGGCATTCACCCTCAATTCTGACAACCAATCAAAAGGATAAAGTTTTTCCTGTTGTCCAGTTATTTGAAAATACCCCTATTGTCTTTTCCAGATAAGGCGGAGATTACAAAAGGCAATGTAAAAAGAAAAATGTCGATAGAACAACATTTTAGATTAGTGCTGTGGGAATGCTTATGATTAATTTATACAGTAGTTCAGGGTATCATCTCAACCAAGAAACCTAGGAGTCACTGGGAATCAGGCAGCATATAAAATTATTATCATCATCAGATTAATTGAAAAAGCCATGATTAGCTTAACTATGGCAAGCCACACTTACAAACAGACATTAAACCATGAAACTAAGTGCATGGAGTAGGTTCGTGCAAGGCATAGACCAGGGGTTGACAATTTTTTTCTGTAAAGAGCCAGGTCCTGACCCACCTCTATGGGTGCAGCTCCAGATGAGCTAATTCTACTTTATTGTAAGGCTACATTAAAAGAATCTTGCAAGTCTGAAAATAAAAATTTCCCATTGATACTTTGAACTGTCTGATCGATTTGAGTGAATCTTTCCTAAGTTTCTTCCTCTAACTGTTAAGCAACTGCAAGCTATCCCCTCTTTGTCTGATTGTTTCCTAGGCAGTATCTCTTACCCTTTTCCCTCAAAGTAATTCCCATATACCATTATAATTGGACAGCAGGGGCCCATCAGTAAGGAGGCTGGTAATACAAGTAATCTCAATTATAGCAATTGAGAAGGCAAATCAGTTGCTAAGAGATGTGGATGTTAAGCGAAACATCACATGACCATGCCCAACTAATGACATTGGTTCTGTGGCAGTTGTTAAGTGAATCATCCATCATCATTAAGTGAAACTTCATGTGACTTCTACTTGCAATTTTCTATTAGGTTCCCCATTGATTTTGCTTGTTGGAAGCCAGCTGTGAAGATAGGAGATGGTGATCATGTAACCTTCGGATATTGCGACTCCCGAAAATATGCACAACTTTGCCAAGTACCTGAATTGCAATCACATGACTTTGACTATCATAAGTTCAAGGACTGGTCATAAACCTACTTTTTCAGCTCTGTTGTAAACTTGAACATCTGCTGAACAAGGCAGTCATTAACCAAGGAATACTGTAAGCAGCCACTATTGTCCAGGATACCTGCCCCTTATCCTAGATGCTTGGCTGAGGCTCAGGTCTGGAGATCTACCACCTGTCCATTCTTACCTTGTAGTCTGTACAAAACAAATATTGGCAGATTTGGCCCATAGGCAATGATTTACCAACCATTGCACTAGGCAATGAGTTCTGAAACTCTGTGATATAATTATTATGCAAATAGTATAACATCACAATAATGCAATGTCCTGCAGTTTAATGACTTGTATTCACTTCCCCTCATCAGTCTATTAAAATAATCTGTAGCATTTTTATTATCTCTATATAATAATGATTATATAATAATAATATAGATAATGGGGAGGATATAGTACTTTATAGTTTCCCTTATCATATTACTTTTTATATTGTATTGTTCCATGCTGGGTTTGGCTGTAATAAAGTTTTAAGTTTAAAATCAGTTTGTTGGAAATAAAAAAAATAAATTTAAAATACTTCTAATGGGAAGAAGGGAAGAGCTTATTTATTTGCACATTGTTCCTCAATAGTAGTTGTGTTTTTGAGTCAGCCAATCTCATTTCCTTTTTTAACATTTATTTTTATCAATATTTATTCTTTAAAGCTACAATTATAGGAAGACCATATATGTAATAATGGACTAGGAGCAAGGAAGCCATTTGGGTCAGTAGCTCTCAACCCTCACCAGTGATAGATACTGCAGCAAGCCAGCTGAAAAAATGCTTTGCTCAGTTAATAGATCTATTATCAGTTTATTATGATCTAAATGAGGACAGTGCAATACTTAGTGGATTTTACAACAAGACAAAAATAGAAACAGTCGAAATCTCTGATTCATTCAAACTTAATGTGAATCATAATACTATAATAAATTAATGCCCAGAATACTAGAGAAAGACCATGTATTTACCTGCATACACTGCAGATAACCATTTTGCCACTACCATAATTTTACTTGGTTTAATTATATCAATCTTCTGAATTCAGGTTTCTTTAACAAAGAAGGGATTCAGAAAAGCAGACAAAACAGACATTATGTGGCTGGTCCACCAACATTACTGAACTTCTAATCTGAAATTATAGCATATTTAAACGTAGCCTTTGTTTCTCTTGACCATTTAATAGTTCAAATGCAATTCTGTGCACAAGGGTTGGTATAATGCTGTAATTATATGGGGTTAAACTTTCAGCTTATTTTGAACTTAGTATTAGTTACTTTAACTGACTTGACAAAGGGAACATAACCAACATATTGACATGGTTTAGGATGCTATCTTTTGTATATCTCTCTGATTTTGAAGGCAGTGATATTTATTGCTGTTAATTTTCCCATGGACTGAAATATGTGGTTCTCCAAATTCTCCCAGAATTCCTCAGTACTGACCATGCTGTAGAGATGGCTGGTCTTAAAGTTTAGAAACATCAGGAAGGCCCTAGTTTCCATGCTTGAGTTTAAATATTCCTTTCTAAATTGACTGACTGTTGGCCTTGAAAGTCTTTCTCAAGTTCAGAATTTAGGCATCGTTTGGTACTGCCAATTACATACAAACAGCCACATGATAAAAGAGTCGCTTGCATGACTGGCGACATATAAATTTGAGAAATAATAAAATTTAAAAAATATATTTGCTGCAATCATAAATTGTATTAATTATATTGCTTTTGTAGATTTGCTGTTCGCTACCAAGAGTATGTTAGATGGATAGCCATATAAATTAAATACATGCATACAAACACACCAAACTGTAATATTATATGAGGAAAACCTTGAGAGAAGAAGTTGAAGAAATGCTGCCTGGGGTATATTCAGATAAGAGAAAGCTTAGCCTGCAAATGTGCAATGGACAGAGAAAGAGACTCAAGAGGGGATCCTCATTAGCTTCTTAGACTATAAAGGAGACAGCAGGAGATTTGTACTTCCAGATTTGCAAAATTCTGTTTATGTAGCCTTACAATACAGTAGAATTAGCTCATCTGGTCGTGTTTCCTGTCTGGTTTATTTGGAAAAGCTAACAACAGTTTATTGGGACAATGAAAATACAGATGCTATATTCCTGAGAGATAAAATGCTGTTTCAGAAATAATCCAGTTGGGTTTAATGGGGTTGGAGGATGGAACACTGATTGCCACAAAAAGACAGACAAGCTTTAGGACTTCATCTGGTTCAGACTCTGGGTTGTCTGAATTGTTTCTGCTCTGAATTAGGTGTCCCTTGCTGCTTTTTCACTTTCATTTTGTGCAATGGACATTCCAAGGCTGATTTTTATTCTTCAGTTCGTTATTGGTGCTGACTCTTAGTGACCACATTAATAGAACTTTTCTAGAATGAGATTTTTTATCTTACCAGATCTCTTTTCTGTTTGTTTTTGTGACACATAGTTTGAAATTTCCATCTTTTTTATTGTCCATGATGGCCTTTTTCAATCTTAGACTATAAAATAATAAACTAGATAACAATTAGATTCAGTAATAAATATCACCATAGCAGCAGAATCCACAGGTTTGGAGAATGTAATCTTCAGATAATATATATAGTTCTACACAGGAAAAATCCTGCAAGCTAATAATATCTTCACCAGTGATTTACAGAGCAAGATGGTTCAACATTGTAGACAGCTTTTTCCAACCTGTAGCAAAATTGCAAAACTTGCAAATTTTTTTTCTCAAAAAAGGCAAATTTTGTAATTTGAACCAAACAAATTTTATTATTTCCAACCAACTTTTCTCCGGCATGAGATCCTATAAATCACTAGGCTCAGTTTCCATCATTCCATATCAGTGGGTCAATTCTTGCTAGATCATTGGATGGAATTTGTATAGGAGACCTTGTTAAATTATTTGTTGACTAAACTTAACAAGAGCATGGAATGAGTAGTATTTACAACTGGTCTTTGTACTTACCCTAGTCATAGTATCCCCATGATCACATGATTGTGATCCAGGTGCTCAGTGTCTGGCTTGCAATTACAATATTGCAGTGTCCAACAGTCAACTGATCACTTAATGACCCACGGTGATTCATTTGATGACAGCAAGTAGAAGTGCTGGAATTTCCCTTGCTAAACAATGCAATCAAGTGACATTGCAGTTTGTGGCCATGTTGCCTGGCAATAGAACTTCCGATCCTTATTGTCATTATTAAATGAGGTCTACCTGTACTTGATTTTATCATGGGTTTCAAATTATGCCTGTATGGAGACTAGTTGCCTTATGTAAGAAAATTATTTTTGTTAGAGCTGTAGAGGATGTAAAATAGGTAAGGGCACTGTGAAGACCTGTATTAAATGTTGCTGAGGTTAGCATGTTGTCTGAACATGAACAAAACTGCCACATTCCTTATGTGATGGTTCTTACCAAAATAGTTTATATTTGGGGAGTCTACATTCTGTATATGGTATATTAAAATGGAAAATTTGCATTGATTGTATTTCTGTATTTTAACAAATTGTAATTAAAAATTAGTAATTTATTAATAACTTATTCAAAATGTGTTTCTGCTACTAGAATGAAGGCATTTTTTTCAAACAACTGCTGGAAATGAGAACTGATAAAATCTTATCCTTTTTTGATACATAATAGTATTTATAATTATTTGGTACCTGAAATCAATTGCTATTTTCCCCCAAAATAATCTACCTTTAAAATGAGAATATTGTTTTTGATTAGAAGAGAATACATTTTTTCATAATGTATTTTTGAAACATTGGGAATCCTTGTAAAATGGAGTAAGTTATTTTTAATGAAGCATTAAAAAAAGTATACATGTTTGTTTTGTAAGAAGAATATATTGGCTAATACTGTTGCTTTCTTAACCTATTGAATTTTAAGTGCTTAAATTTTAGGAAGTTACTATACAGGATAAGTCAGGTTTCCCTTAAGTTCAGCATTATTCTTTATGTTTGATCTACTTTACAGCCCTGAGAGCACTGTATTTAAATGCTTAGAGCACCGTTTCTCAACTCAACAACTTTAAGACATGTGGACATCAACCTCGTTTAAGCCTGAAACTACTACCATCTTGGATCATCTAAAG
The DNA here is from genome assembly GCA_032468055.1 of Acrochordus granulatus. Classification (NCBI taxonomy): domain Eukaryota; kingdom Metazoa; phylum Chordata; class Lepidosauria; order Squamata; family Acrochordidae; genus Acrochordus; species Acrochordus granulatus. The sequence goes on along the minus strand of JANHZU010004068.1, from coordinate 523,303 downwards.
CTAACTTTTTTCTTGTTGTTCAGTTGTGTCCGACTCTTCGCGACCCCATGGACTGCATTACGCCAGGCCCCCCTGTCTTGCACTGCCTCCCGGAGTC
>JANHZU010004068.1:504553-521342 GCA_032468055.1 Acrochordus granulatus | reverse complement strand
AATATATTAGAGGGACAGCACAGGGAGGAAGGTTTGCTGATAAAGTGAGAGAAGTGAGACTCAGATGGTTTGGGCATGTGTGGCGGAAGGATGAAGAATATATTGAGAAGAGACTGTTGAGGATGGAGCTACTAGGCAGAAGGAGAAGAAGAAGGCCTAAGAGGAAGTACATGGATGCTGTGACAGAGGACATGCAGGAGGTTGATGTGACTGAGGAGGATGCTGAAGACCAAGGAAGATGGAAACAGAAGATTCGCTGTGGCAACCCCTGACGGGAGCAGCCAAAAGAAGAAGAAGAGGAAACTGATAGTTAAATGAAGAAAACCAAGTTTCTAAATGTTGCTGTTTTGTGGATGGAGATTGATGCATTTCTTCTGTGTGCTATAGACAACAATACCAGTAGTCCTTGACTTACGGCCACAATTGGGACTAGAACTTCTGTGGTAAGTGAATTGCACCTGATTTTACCACCTTTTTTGCCAAGCTTGTTAAGTGAATCATGCAGTCATTACATGAATCTGTCTTCCCCCATTGACTTTGCATGTTGGAAGCTGGCTAGGAAGGTTGCAAATGGTGATCCCCTGAGACACTGCAACTATCATAAATCTATGCTAGTTGCCAATTTTGATCATGTGACCACAGGGATGCTATGACAATCTGAAGTATGAGAACCAATCAGGGATCACTTTTTTCATAATACTTTACAATCCTGGCAGGAGCACCACAGTTTCCCAGGGAGGAGGCAGTGCATTCCAGAGAGGAGCCCTAATTAGGAGAGTGTGCGATCCCAAGCTGGAGGGAGGAGGGAGGAAGAGGTTCAAGGTAGCCATATATCTTATATATCTTGTAGGTTAAAGGATTATAGCTTTAGTCTGGTGAGATGGATACCAAGCCCAAGCCCAAAGACAACACAGTTAAATCCAACTGATTATTTGCTTATAACTAATAGACAAAATCTTGCCAGATTAAAGCTATAACCTTCTAACTACAAGATATATCCTGTGTAATTCTAGGCAGTGGCTATCCTGAACCTCTTCCTCCCTGCCCCATTCAGTTTGGGATTGCGCAGTCTCTGAATTAGGTCTTCTCTCTGGAATGTCCTGCCTCTGCAGTGCTCCTGCCATGATTCCCCTACTCCTTCTTCAAGAGCACATTCCATCAAAAATGTACTGCTAAAGCATGCATTCTGTGACCATTGAGCATGCTACTTTCTAAAGATTTTAAATGTTATTTCTGCTAATGCGAAGCTCTGCTTATTCCTTCTGCCAGTATGCAGATAGTGCAATTATGATTATGTAACAGTGACAAGGATTATTGAAATGGGGAATGAATATAAACAAAGCACTAGAAAAGAGGGAAGAAAAAATATTTGATTTAATGATTGAATTCATGCTTTTTTATTCAGAGAAGGTGAGTATTTAAGGAAAAGCAATTATTACCATTTGTTTTTGTCTTTTATATGACTTTAAGAAAATGTCTATAGTAAGCATCATTTAAAAAGGGATCTGAGAAATGCACAGTAAACATTCTTTCAAGCTGAATAATTTTACATTTTGGTTGAATAATTGTAAAGAATTTCATTAAATTGCACACAGATAGAATCATAATAGTTCATAGGCATCTAGGGAGAAGAGGGATGCATTGACAGCATCATGCAAAATGATGCATATTATGTAATTATATCAGCTGCATCATGAAATACAACTCAAATCATGCACATTACAAAATTCACATCATTTGTGCAACAACTTCAAAACATGTGGGATGTTATCTTGTGTTATAATATTTTTCCTCCAAAAGCAGGTTGCTGTAGCCTAGTAGAATTCCAGATGTCCAGAATAGATGCAGTACCCCTTGTGCCATGTTCTGACAGGCTCCAAAACCAAAGATACTGTACATAAGAGATTCTTCCAAGAAGATTTCTTCATTGTTCCTACTTATAGACAGAATCTTGCCAAACTGAAGCCCTATTATCTACAAGCATATATTCTGACAACTGTCAGGGAGAAACCATCTTCACTCTCTTTCTCTCACACAAACTATTTGAACTGAGCTGCCTCTTACTCCTCTGGAATGTACCCCCTCCCTCCTGTGAATCCAGAATCCAAATTCCATCACAGTTTTGCTTTCTGTTTGTAGATTTATAACCTTTGCAAACATAGGCTCCTGCTATCTCAGATCAGTTGTTTTATTCCAGCAAGTTTTCTTGGAGTGCCCATTCTTATCCAGGGACATCTCAGGATGTCATAAAAGCTCTGCCCATTTTTCATGAATTGTACCTATATGATGGACATAAAAAAGCAGGTGGAACTTGATTGCACTACTGTGGGCACCCTCTTGATTTTTTTTTACCACACTCTGAGGACATCGCTGCTCTTATCTGACTGCTATTTTCTTCATCCACACTTCTCAACCCTTTATCAACTGTCCCAGTTCCAAGTGTCTCTGTTTAATTGTCACATTGATCCTTTTTGTTTAAACATCCTGACTAGAACTTTCATCTACCGTGTTCATTATGGACACTTAACTATTTCAAATTCTAATGATTTTCAAGTATCAGCTTCAAGCTGTTGTCTCAGTGTCTCAGGGGATCAATACTGTTTCACATGTCCATTACAGTGGAACCTGACAAGATGAGCATCTCATAAGACGAGATTCTCACAAGATGAGCAAAAAAATTTAATAAAATTTATTCCGCTAGACAAGCGGCAACTCACAAGACAAGCAAACTTTGCGCGATAAGTTACACATCAATCAGCGCGCTCTGTATTTCCCGTTCACGCTGCCATGTGGTTTACTCTGTTACTATGCATGTGCTGTATTGTGAGCACGTGTGTGTGTGGGAAGCCCGAAAGATGCCCGGGAAGGTGTTGCTCAGGGAAAAGGAAGTTTTGCCTCAGCAGTGGTGGCAGCAGATCCTCTGAGCCAGCAGAGGGCACCAGACAGTAGCCAGCCTAGCAGCAGCCTCGAAGCAGATCCATAAGTGCTGGTTAGTTTCTTCTATTTCGCTTTATATCGTTTGTCAATCGTTGTTTGTTTCAGATATTAGGGACAATCATTTCCACATCAAATTCCGTTGAAAATGATTTTTTGGTGAATATTTTTGGGGGCGTGGAATGGATTGTCTGTTTTTCCATTGCTTCCAATGGGAAACCTTGTTTCGCCTTAAGAGCATTTCGCACTAAGAGCATTCTTCTGGAATGGATTAGTCTCGTCTTGTAAGGCTCCACTGTAGATGATTACTCTTGGAAACAAGAGAAATAAAACTGTTGGGGACAGATTGGTTGTAAGCATTTTGAGTAATAATTTATTTAAATTTTTTATTTAAATAAAATAATTTAATTTTAATAAATTTTAATAAATTTATTAAATTTATTTTCACAAATTTAACAGATGGAAATGCATTAATCTTAAAAGAGGCTGCGCAAATTATAAGAGACAATGATCAAGAGCCAGATTTAAGGCAAAAAAATTTAATGAAGAAGTTGTTAAAAGGTCCTAATTATCCAGAGAAGCCTACAGAGAGGAAAGAAATAGAAAGCCACATCAGATAAGGCAAGTTTCACCAAGACAAAGGTCCCAGGAAGATTGCAGAATGCACACATCTAAGAAAATGGATCGTCTTGATTCTGTTTATCATACCTGAGAGGTGAGAAAAATTGCAAAACATGGCAATAAAAATTAGCATCAATCTTTGGAACCATTTTGCCTTACCTCTAACAAACCACTGCCGGTTTTGTACCACAAATTTGCCCAGGTTATTTCAACCTGATATAGAGGTAGAGAAGTTGAGTTTAAATTATATTGTTTTGCCATCAGAGAAAAAAGCCTTTGTGTATTAATGTCATAAGTCATAGTAAATCTAGCGTACTATGATATGGAAGAACACACCAATGTAGCCATAAAAGAAATCTTAAAGATCCTTTCAATGTAGAGAAAGGTTAAGGAAGAAGAATTCTATTTGTACAGGTAATCCTCAATTTACAACCACAATTAAGAACAGAATTTCCATAGTAAAGTCAGGTAGTTCTTAAGTAAGTTATGACCATTTTTGCCATGGTGGTTGAGCGAATCACTGCATTTATTAAGTGAATCTGTCTTCCTCCATTGACTTTGCTTGCTAGAAGACGGCTACGAAGGTTTGTTATCATGTGACCCCAGGACACTCCAACCATCATAAATATATGCCAGTGGCCAAGCGCTCAATTTTTTATCATATGACCATGGGGATGCTGCAATAGTTGTAAGTGTTTTAAATTGTAAGTCGAGTGTTGTTGTAACTTTAAACAGTCACTAAATGAAAGCTGTAAGTCGAAGACTACCTGTAGTCCATATCACTAAACAATATTAATTCCACTGATCCCAGAGTTAAAGTAGAATCAGAAAGAATGATACAGTGTGATTGATTGAAATGATCATTAAATTAACAGTTGGAGTTCACTTCAATACTACTAGGATCCAAATAAAAATTGTGCAGTAACATATGCAAATGCTTGAAGCTATTGAACAAAAATATGAAAAGAGAAAATCACAATTGACTATAATGTGACATTCTTCCACAATTTTCTGGTACTCAAATATTTTCACTACATGATGTTGCTGATAGATTTTGACAAACTTTCTAAGACTGAAATTATGTCAAATATTTTTATTATTTTAGATTTTAAGGTAGACAGATTGATTTGTGACAGTCATGAGTTATTCCAAAGGGCAAGTTTGTTTCCAAGTCTGGCACTGGGATTTGTAGTTATCAGCCCATGATTTAGCTGTAATGTGATAATTGAAATCCTTGGGCCATTTTATAAAAAACAACTGGAAACTCTAATTTTTCTAATTTGGAACACATTAAACTGATAGTGTCACTTCTTGTACTGTTTGCATTTCTTTCTTTTCTCTCTCTTCACACTAGGAATGTACAGGTTTCACTGGCTTGAGGGCCATGTCAGGCTTTTTATGGTGTGTATATGTATGTACACATCACTATGGACCAAGAAAAACTAAGGATATAATGCTTCTGATAAATGTACTAATCCATAAACTCTTAAGCCATTATACATTTAGTGTTTCAGTAAAGTCTTTAAGAGCCACATGGAAGAAGGCAATTGCATACCATTTCTATATGGTTGCTAAGAAAACTATATGGACACGTCCATACACTTACCAGGAACTGAGAGTGGATCAGAGAATAGGGTCTTAAGCTAACCAACCAAATCTGGCTTTTGGATCCTTGAGTTGACATCTTTCTCCATTCGGCCTCTGCTCTGTTCCTTACAATCTTTTCCTTGGGATGCAATAGTGCACGGGTGAAACTAGCAAGAGCTGGTCCTGAAGTCCTTTGTACAGGATCCCTAGGAGAATCATTCCAACTTTATGTGTCCAGACTTTTATCCCCACCAGAGGAGGTATATGCAAAGTTAACAGAACCATCAAAAGTCAGCTAGTAAATCCAGATGGAAACAATGATTCATCCATTATTTGTCATCTCCAAAAAGTCTAAGATGCAGGAGAATATGGGAAAGAATGTGTTACTTCTATGAATGCAGCATAACCACATATGATAAGGTAAAGGCAACTATTCCCCCTACCTGTCGTGGCTGACTCTAGGGGACGTTGCTCATCTCTTTTTCACAGCGAAAAGCCAGCGTGTCTGAGGATACTTCTGTGGTAAAGTGGCCAGCATGACTGTATGCAAAGGCACACGGATGCTGTTATCTTCCCACTGAATTAGGTGGTACCTATTTATCTACTTGCATTTTTACATGCTTTTGAACTGCTAGGTTGGCAGGAGCTGGAGCAAGTGATGGGAACTCACCGCTCCACCTGGATCTCAAACTCAGGCGGCTGATCTTCCAAGTCAACAAGCCCAGTGTCTTACCATTTGCACCACCATGCCCCCTTAACTACATCTGATATCATCTGTTTTATTAGAAAGAACATTTATTGATTCTGGGAGTCGGCTAAGATTTCCCAGAGCCTGTTGCCTTATTCTGAGTATTTTCCCCATTGCCATATAATTCCAGTGAAGATGAGTTTCTTTCATGTTTTGCTCAGTATTGTGCAGCTCAGATAATCCCTTTATTGTTTGAGATTAAAACTGGTTAAAATTTGCTGCAGATGATGTATGTAATGTGTATATGTATAAAAATCCAGCTTTTGTCTGTTCCTTGTTTCTAATGTACCATTTTTCCCCTTTCATTTCCAAGCATGGGCATTTATCCTGTTTTACTGAGGAGAACAGTTTCCCTTGGTCTCTATACCAGATTGAAGGAGTGGGTGTTTGGCAGAGTTAACTCTTTCAATGAGCAGCTGTATATGTGGAAATCAACACATTTTTCTCAATGAAAAAAAAAAATCAGATGTTGTGAAAGGATGACTGTGAAAGAAAAAAAGTGCTGTGCTGTTTCCTCTCACTTCTTTCACCTGAAAGCTTAAGAGTAGCCAAAGGAAGTGATTCCCATGGAAGGAATGCAGCTGTTAAAAAGGGAGTTGGCTTGCTTGTGAAATGTGAAAGTGCCAGAAAAGCAAAAGTTGAAGAGCCCAAGACGGAAGGAAGGAAGGAAGGAAGGAAGGAAGGAAGGAAGGAAGGAAGGAGCCCGAGGATGCTGTTGGAGAAGGAACTTACAACCAGCATTGTATAATTGCATGTATGTGTGTGTGATGCAAGGATGCTGAAGAATTCATCTGCAGCAAAGGAAGGGAGGAAAGAAAGAAAGGCATTGGCAGATGGAAGATTCTGGAGGAAAATTAGCACAACAGACCTTGCCACTGCTTGGAGAAGGACAGCTTAAGAAGATCATCTGTGGTGCTAAAATTAGTCAGGTGGGAATACATTCTGCATTGAGTTCTTGCTTTCTCTCTTTTAACCTCTTCCTCTAAGGTGGGAGTGGGGAGAAAAAAATGGGTCAATACAGGAGAGGGTATCTGAAGAGATTGCTTGTTTAAACTATTTCTCCTCTGCCTGACCCATTTATTTTCCTTTCCCTCATGGAGCAGAAAGTTTGATTCTCGACTTTTTTGTCTTCATTTCCTTAGTGGCACAAATGAGCTTTTGTAAATATCTTTGTAAAATATGACTAAAACCGGTAGATGTGTAACTATAGCTAAAATCTGTACATTTGTTTATTTAGAAAGATTAATGGGCAGGTAGGGATTGCCCACCAATTTGGGCTGAGATGGGCAAATAAAATATATTGCTTTTATTCTTGCAACCTGGATATGTTTCGCAGCTCTTGCATGGAATATGTTAAAGTACAGTAAGAGATATTTCTCCTAACTTTATCTCCTCCAAGTTTACAACTTCAAAAATTAACTCTAATATAATTGACCAGCAGATGACTTTCCATCATTAACTGTATTTTCTTCTGCTTAATTATTGACATGCAACTTATGAATTTATCAAACATTTTTCAGGCCTGTTTTTCAGTCACGGTAAATTGTTTCTGAAATAAAAAAATAACTATTTTTTGCATGTGACGGAGTATAGGTCTGTTATTTCCTCCAGTAAATTCATCATGCAGTCACTGACAAAGGTAATAAGAAATGCATAGATGCAAAATAATAGAATAAAATTATCCAATACCTAAATTTCAGTAAAATTGAGTAAAAGTGTCTTTTCTTTGGATAATGACACACAAACCCATTACTCAAATCACAAAAGAGACATTTAAATAAGGATTTTTCTGATAAGTGGTTTTGGATAATGAAGGAAAAAGTTCAATCAAAACATAGTCTTCATTCACCTATAATGTAAAACTATTTTTTTTAATTCATAGGTTTGTGAAAAATGATGTTTTGGTTTGATAATGCATAGTTCACAAAGTATGGTTTGCTGGTTTGTGACATATCAGGTTAACAAGATTGCAGTAAGAATGTTCTGTAACTATAGTTTATGCTTTTCTATGAATCTAGCAAACTGTAGTTTATTTAGTAAATATGATTAAACAAATAGCTTGGCATATTATGTAAATTCACTGGTTGTAACAGTATTTACATATTAGATTGCACATTATACTTTATATTGTGTTTCCATAGGCCACATAATTTCTGAATTCAGAGTAATGCAAAATAGAGTGTTTTTAACCTTCATACATGCTTTAGTCAACTCCTGCTTTTTATTTATTTATATCTATATATAATTATGATTATTGTTATTTTATGAATCTTACTTCAGCTGTCAGTTGCCTAGAATCTGCATCTGGGTAATCTTAGTTTTTAATATTCTTAATAGCCTAGGTTACCTGAGGAACCATCTTACCCCAATGGGAATGGCCTGTCTCACGTGCGCTGGCAGAAGGGGCATGCTGCAGACTCCACTGCTTAAGGAATTCCAGCTGGTAGGGTCCAGGAAGAGACCCTTTTCTGCTGTGGCTCCCACTCCTCTGGAACATTGTGCCCCTCGAGGTGAGATCCGGCCCCACGTTCTTAAATTACTTTGGCTCAACATGTCTTAATTAAACTATGTTACAGTCAATGAAACTAGGTTCCAGTTTTCAGTTAAGGGTTAAGCAGTTTTTGGTCAATTATAGACTGTCCTGCTGCTCTTTAATGTATTGCTAAACAATTTATAGTTGGAGTGAATTGTAATAAGACCAAATTTTTCTGGATGATAAAATTGTAAAAAGTATGGTAAATGCCTTTGCCCAGTTGCTGTTGTGCCATAATTAAATATAAAATGCATCTGTACCAGTGCATAGGAAAAGGATGCTTTTAATTTTTATTTTTTGTGGTTTTTGTAATGTGCTTGTTTCTTTTCCATATTACTGTTCTTTAATTTATTTATTGACATTAGCCAATTTTGGGTAGAGAGAAATAGATTATTCATCTTGAAATGTAATAGTTTGTAGTTAAAGACAGTGGAAGCACTTCTTTCAATCAACTGAAATATGCTTTGAAAAAATGATAAAAGAAATAATCACATTTGATAGTAATAGTTCCTCATATTTTTTTTCTTTGAAGTTAGAGCAGAATTGGGTAGTGCTTTCTTTTTTAAGAACTGTCTCTCAGAACCAAGGTCTTTGATTAGCTGTATTTCCATAACATCCCAAATATAATAAGTCAAAGAGTTCCTCTGGGTCTATTTACTCTTAAAAAGAGGAACTGGGGATAGGAGTGATTTGTCTCACTCTTCACTTTGTTCCATTCCATAATTCAAAGAAATTACATTAGTTTTCCTATCAATTGAATAACTGAATTAGAAGTCTGATAAAGTAGACTTCAATCATCAAAGCCTGCTCAGTTTTTTTCTCCAAAAACCAATCTGAATTATGCTTCTAATGAATAATAAAAGACATACTGAATTAACAAAAGGAAAATAAATGTTCACAATATGCATCTTTGGTGAAATTCAATGCAGTATGCTGTTAAGATTTTGAAAGACCTGGAATGTTAGACATTCATATAGACAACTCAAAACCCATCTTGATAGCAGAATTCAGAGAATACCATATTAAAATTACAATCTGTAAAACTAAGATTTATGATTGTTTTAACTTGCAAAATATTAGACATCTGTTGCAAACCATCTTTGTATAACTTGTATACTAATAATTACCAAATGACACCTCTCTCAAAAGATCCCATTCTATACTGATGTAACAATAACAATCTTGTCTATAGCATTGGAAACTGTAATTTATTTTTAAGCAGGGATTACCAACATCCATGCTGTGTAAAATATGTGAAATAAATTATAACAGAAAGTCAGTCTCAGGAGCCCAATAAGTTAAAACATAACAAGCTAGATTCAGCTCTGATATTAGGGATAAACTTGGAATAGAAAAAATGTTTCCAATATGAAATACACTATGTCTTGGGAGTTCTGCTGTAGCCTGACTGAATTGAAACCCAGAACATACTCATGGTTGTGGGTTTTAATGAGAAGAAAATCCAGAGCATATTTTAAATAGTGTCTAGGGCAAAATGGATGCACCTTACCTTTATTGGTGCAATAAAAATTGTGGAGACCATTAGGTAAATAGTCAGTGGTAAGGTTCCATGTTATCAGCTCCTAAAACTAAAGCCTATATAGAGTTATCTTGAGATGTAAAACATCAAAAAAAGACCCTCCCACATTGTCTACAAGACAAGATTTCAACCAATGTGGCAACATGACCATTCCATATGTTGCTGGAATATCAGAGAAACTCAGGATTTTCAATAAACATAAGTGTGCAATTCAGACCCATGAACACACTTAAACATAGATTGATTTATTCTAAGGACAAAGTGCCCAAGCACAAACAGAGAGATGTCATATAGCCATTCAATATAATGAAACCTGTTCAGAATTTTACACTAGAGGGATGAAACAGCCACTTTTTAAATGTTTTCTACAACATAAGAAATCTGAATCGTCTGCAATAGATTCAGATCTTAAAGGCTCTTTTAATTATTGCAAATTCCAAGTAAATGACAAAGAAACAAACTGGCTTTCAGGAGGAATCAAAGGATCAATTTATATTAATACTTTAAATCCTTCAATAAATAGAGGAGAGGAAACCAGATTCCATTTGCCTTCAATTTATGAAACAGTTTTAAATCATTTGCAAAAAAAGAACTTTTCAAGAGGCTCTGAAATGTTATTGTGCTGACCCCTAAGGCAATCTTTCCCTAAATCTTTGTTGCCCATCTATTATTGTTTAATCTTCTAATTGAGAACCTTCTGTGTTTCCTGTATCCTACCCCCACCCTCTTTTTAGAAGCGTACATATTGTCTTAACTATTCCTTCCTTCCTTATATAGGATTGAGAAAGCCTTCTGGATAGAAGGTGAAATGTTTTCCAATAACATCTTGTAAAAAAAAGTTGCCTTTTTAAATCAAGTTTGCAAAATGTTTTGCAATTTTTGCTACAGGTCATCTAGAGTGCAATGCTCTATGAGTCACTTCTGAGCAGTGTTTGAACCCCACAGAAATAGATCTGACTATATATGTTTGATCAGTCTCAATAAATATGAAACTGATTGTGTATTTCCTCAGTAGTATATGCAATTTGTCACTGAAGAGTGCCCTCTCTAACTTAGAAATTTTTAAATACATATTATTCTATATGGACCTGCCTTTAAAGATATTTGGAGACTATAGCTGATTCAAAATCAATATAGTGACACTTAGATACAAACAAACATGCATTGGGTTAGATTGGATAAGACCCAGATATTTAATAGTGGATGAAAGTGAAAGCATCTAAATTTTCATGTAGTGCTTCTTGTGTATGAAAATAAATATTTTGGGGATTGTTCCATTAATAATCTAATCTTGAATATCTGATTACTTCTTCCATGCATAATATTTTTTTCACAGATGTGTCCATGAATATGCCTGATCTTTGAAGTAATGGTTTTAATAACCTCTTGTTCCAGAATAGGCTTATTGTAGCCATCTTTATCATGGGATGCCTGATAAAGATTTTAAAGATAAAAAATATAAAATATTTTTTATTTGTAAACAAATACAGCCTGTATTGCCAAATAGTTGTTACTCTCTCCAACATCCATCAAAGACTGTGAAATGCAATATTTAAATACAATAGATTATTGCAAATAATATAATTAAAGTGGGCTCTCTTACTGCTTTCTTCACTTGTTATCACAAGGGTAGAGTGTATTTAAACTACATTAATAGTTCAACAAAATATTATTTTTGCTGATCAAAATTTATATTATGTAAGGAAGAAGTTCCTCTATAATTATTTATTAAGAAACCTAAAGATCCAGATTTGGACTTTCAGTTGTTTTGGACAAAATAAACCATTGATAGAATTTGACAAACATGGAGTGAGGGTGAGGGAGACAATAACAATTCTGAGTACTACCAGAGGTGATTAAATAAGACTATTATTAAAATTTTACAAACCATATATACAGCACTTCTCACAGCACATAGATTTCTGAAAACTCATTTTCTTTCATTCAGAATGAAGACCTGTACAGTACAGACCTGTACTTTTCATTGTTGCTAATTGCAAATATTAGGGTTATATGGGACTCTAAAAGAATGCTATGTAATCCTGGGAAAACATGCAGCTGCTTTAAAGGGGTGCTGCATCCATTACCTTGTGTTCTAAACCAGCTTTTCATAACAAATACAAAACATGCTGCTCAGTCCTAAGAAATTTTTCCTGTCAATAATGCTTTATGTAGATATCAGAGCATCAGGCCTTTTCTCATCAACATGCTGTACTTTCCCTGCACGAAGATGCCCCATAAGGTGTTCGTTGAGAATATGAATGCATAATACCAGTTCCTTCTCATCAGGAAAGCAGCCATTACTCATCACTTTTCACATGATTTCCACGGTATTGTTTTTCTGCTTCTGCCAGACAAACAGAGAAGAACAATTTCAAGAGAAGTTTAACAGCAGGGATATGCCCTCATCTCATGGACCTCCTGAGGCTATTGCTGGTATACCTCTTGTCCCTGACCATTAATTTTCAGAGCCTTTCATCTTTGGCCAATGGAAGAGTCAGTATTATGGCCTGCTCTGATTCTGAGAAGTTGAGGAGGAGGAGGTTGTTTTAAATGTCTCTGTGGAACAGCAGGCTGCTTCATCAAGGAGACAACTGGGGCTGATGTGGCTACAGAGCCTCCTTAGCAGCTGGAAGCAGCAGAGGATGAGGAAGCTGATCCAAGACTTCCTCCCAGACTTAAGACAGCAAAGATGAGTAAAGGGCAGAACAGTGGAGGTTTGTGTGGCTACTCATGTGGCAAGAGTGTTCCTACCAGTGATTACTTGTACTTGATGGGAGCTCTATTTCATAGCTACTGCCAGGAAGCAATCCCTATTGGGAACTACCACTCTACTACACTGAGCTCTGGTTTCATATCCACCCCATTCAAACCAAGTCTGTAATATAGGTACAAGGAAATAATGTTTTGTAGCATTGAGCCACTATATTTATTATGGTTCTGTGAGGACAACATTTTTGCAGTTTACTTCTTGGTCTGTAATACTTATTCAACAACAAATTAAACTGTGCTCAATGTGATTTGTTCCCATGTAAATTTGTGTCGTGTTACAGAGCTTGAATGGGTTAATACATTGCCCAAATTTCTATAGAGCTGTGGTTTATAATTCACAACAGTTGGTTTCACACAACATCCTAAACCATAATCTTATTGGCTATGATCCTAGCCAGAATCCACCTATAGTTTCTCCATGTAAGGAAAGGAAAATATGACTGAGCACATTAACTTTTCATAAATGATCAGCAGAAGTACAGTTTGTGAGAGGGCAGGCTACCAGCAGTTTGACTAGCACCTGGGCTGATGCTGCCCTGTTCTCTTTAAGACCTCTCCCTAGCCAGCCCAGGGATGTGTGCCTATAAAAGCAGAGCAGAGAAACAGCTGGTGTGTTGGTGTGTGTGAAGAGTGGTATAATAAACTGAGAACTAGCTTTTGAGTACTTGTGCGTGTGTTGCCTAAAGGCTAGGTGGGGTTATGTTGGCTTTCTGGGTTTTGGAGCCCAGTGACTAGATATATGTGAAAGAACTTTCATTTGCAAATCCTGCTCAAATAATGTATTGTCACTCATAAATTATATACAGTAGTTATATCATTTGCTGCTAAAATAATTATTTGGCTGATTTTGCTTAAAGAGATTTAATTCTTCTTAACATACAATATTCTGAAAACATCTGTATGGATTTTTTTGAAGAATGTTTTTTACTGGACTACGGAGAATATTAACTAGTTACGTGAAGCTCCTCCTAACCCTAGCAGCAGTGGGACCGCAAAGAACTGCATAATTACATACTAACTTTTCCCATCAGTTGTTTTCTCCAGAGATAAGGACAAAATCAATACACTATTGATTCTCTCTTCCTCTTGCGAGCATACAACACAGGAACGCCCAAAGACACCGTCTCTTCTTTTACTTTTCATCCTTGTGGCTGTACAAAGGAAAAGGTAAAATAGATGCCAAAAGGGAGTGCATGTGGTATAAACCTTGTGTATATGGGCTTTGGTGGCTACAGCTTTAATTGGGAGATAATGGATGTTTGTTTTAACATAGAAAGACTAGGAAATGACAGGGTGAGGGCTAGACATGGCCAACTGTTTCTGAGTTGACCAAACTGGCTGATTACAGTGAGATGGCAGAAGTGGCCCTGGGTGAGTACCAGAAGCATCTCACTTACTAGAGAGTAAAACTTCCAGCCTATGCTGTGTGAGTAGGAGAAAGAGACAGAATATGTTTTCTTTACTTCCATCATAACATAACTGCATAAATTTGCAGTTGCTAGATTTCTTCTTAATGGCTTTCCTAGTTTTTGCAATAAACATTCTTATATAAGAGCTGCAGCTTTCAACCACTACCTCTAGTTCTAGTATTACCAATAAAAGCCTGACAAAGTGCCTCCTATCTATCTGCTCTTTGCCAAGTCACTTTGGCAGGTGGATTTTTCAAATTGATGGATTGCTGATTTTAAGTTTACATACAGTACAAGTGCTAGTGAATGAGATCACACAACATTGAGCTTGACTGAAGGTCATTGTGGCTAGAACCTGGACTGATTAACGAGGTTGAGGCACTTTGTGGGAAGAACATGTGCAGAAAGAAAAGAGGTAACTCTACACCCTATTGGGTGTTCTCCCCCTTGGCAAGTTCTTGGTACTCCATAGCAATGGCATATTCTGGTAGCATCTCCCTACCACAACCATGTCTCTATCACAAACTAGTAGTAACTCAAGATGCCTAACTTTTCATGCTAGGGAAACTGAACATGCACAGATTGCAACAACAATATGTATAAACAAGGTGGCATAGTTAGCTGCTGAGAGTCTTCGGATTTCGGCGGCATACAAATTTAATAAATTAAATAAATAAATGGTGGTATAGTGGTTAAGACACTGGGCTTATCAGCAAGAAGGTTGGCAGTGCCATGTAATGGGGTGAACTATAATTCACCAGCTCTTGCCAACTTAGCAGTTCAAAACTATGCAAAATACATGTAGATAAATAGATACCACCTAAATTGGTGGGAAGGTAACAGTGTGCTGTGTGCTTTGGTGTATAGTCATGCTGGGCACATGAACCACCAAAATATCTTTGGACAACGCTGGCTCTTCGGCTATGAAACAGAGATGAGCACCAGCCCCTAGAGAAGGCCACAACTGAAAGGGGAAAGCTTTACCTATAAATTAACAACATCAGATGTTGAAATACAAAGAAATAATAATAAGCACAAGAATAATAAGCATCAAGTCAGCAAGTCATGTATGTTAAAATAAAGCAAGGATGCAGTGCAGTAAAATTTTAGTAAATTTGATGACTGGAGATAGGGTTCTGTCATAAAAGATTCTAAAGCTTCTTTTTTTGTTGACTTGTTAGCAAGTTCAGATTTAATTAAGAATCTCAGCTAAAGTAACTTGCTTAGGAAATGTATTTGACAAGTCAGAATTTTATTTCTTGAAGAGAGGCGCTCTATCTGCATTCAACCCTTTTTTGGTTGCTGACACCAGGTTGTTTATTACAAGGCATAAAATGTAGAAATAATTTATTCAGACCTGTAAAACTGTGTTTTATATGAGATACTGCTATGTCTAGCAGTATAAATAATGCATTTACTCTATCTGCTGCAAATGCTAGTCTCACTAAGGTTATCATGATACTCCTTCACCCATGGCATATGTTGGTTTTCAAATTCCTGACATGTATACCTCAGGACTGAGTCATTGCTGCGATATTTCATACACATGAAAATGTTGCATTGGTTTCTGGCATTCTGCAAATCATCTGATTGGCTTCTAAGATCTTTCAAGTTATTAAGAGATGTTTGGAGAAACCCTGCAGTGTTCCTTAGGTGGTGAGTGACAGATTTTAAATAGGGGTGTGCAAATAGTCTATACACAAACTATCCCATACACAAAATAGCCAGTATTAAGTGGTCACATCCAGACTTAACATATGTATTGTCTGATCATAGCTCCCAAATGATGTGTTTTTAATCTATGCACAAATTATTTCATGCACATAATACCTAGTATCGGGTAGTCCATGTTCAGATCTAACACATAAATTGTCTGGTCATAACCCCCAGATAGTGTGTTTAGTCCATGCACACATTGTTCTGTGCACGAAATAGCCAGTATTGGATGGTCTACATCAAGACTTAACACATTTATTATCTAGACATAGCCCCCAAATGGTGTGTTTAGTCCACCCATTGAATATAATTACAATCATTGAATAGCAAAATATTTGGTCAAGATATATCCTTAAAACATCGCTGTTCAGCGTATAGAAAGTAGACAAAAGAAAAGGCCAGCAGTGGTAGTATATGGGGGCAGCTAATGGGAGGTAAGGAAGTTGGGCAGAACAAGAAATTGGCTGATGGAATATCAGCCTGCTGATATTCAGCCTGCTGATATTCAGACTGCTACATAACAAAGCTAAAGGTAAAGAAAGAAGAATTTGTGATGATCAGGGGGACAGGAAGTGGAGGGACACCATCCTTGACCTTTTTACCCTATAAAATCTTCCTGGAATCTGTTTCAACCAAAATCCAAAACAATCAAAATATCCCAGGTTTCATTCTGGTCAAACTGCAAACCAATATGGATTGTCCTAGCTTCCAAGCTACCCATGTTTAGCATGTGGGACAGATAGGTATTACACTTTAGGTATTAGGTTTCATGAGCATGTGGTGGCAATTCACTGCAAGGACCCCAATTCTTTAATGACCACTCATGCCCTAGAATATGGACATACTTTTGACCTAACAAAAACAGTTATTCTGGACCATGCACACAATAAAATGGCATGGGACTTTCTAGAAGTTATAGAATCTTGGGA
>JANHZU010004068.1:437720-456924 GCA_032468055.1 Acrochordus granulatus | reverse complement strand
ACTGTGTAAGTCAGGCATGGCCAATCTTGGCAACTACTGGGAGGTGAAGTCCACACATCTTAAAATTCTTAAAATTGCCAAAGTTGGACACCCCTGATGTAAGTTTTCTTGGAGCTTGTATTCAAGAAAGGAGTTGCATCAGAGAGAGGTCTTCTACTGTGGGATGCTTTTGGATATATCAACGTAATTCTATCTTGATGGGTATTGACATGATAATTGATTGACCTATTGACTACTAAATAATAGCAAAGAGTCCATCTCTCCACGTTCTTAACTAGTATGGATTTATGCTGAATAAATGTTGCTGAAGTTCTGGGGTTTGAGAAATCTTGTTACAAATTCTTATGTGACATTACAGTAGGCATACATCTACAGGTAGTCCTTGACCACAAATGGGACCAGAATTTCCATTGCTAAGTAAGATGATTGTGAACTTGGTCATGCCCATTTTACCATTTTTGCCATGGCTGTTAAGCAAATCAGTATAGTTGTTAAATGAATCACAGTTGTTAAGTGAATCCAATTTCCCCATTAACTTGGCTTGTCAGAAACTGGCTGGAAAACTTGCAGATGGCATTCATGTGATTCCAGAATGCTACAACCATCATAAATACATGCCAGTTGCCAAGTGCTTGAATTTTGATCACATAACTGTGAGGATGCTGCAATAGTTGTAAGTGCAAGGACTAGTCAAAAATCACTTTTTTTGGTGCCATTGTAATTTCAAATAGGCACTGAACAAATGGTTGTAAATCAGGGATTGTATCTATAAAATTCCAAAAGAAAGAGGAAAAAATGTAGATCTCTGTTGAACCATATCTGTACCAGATTACATTCCACTGTACAATGGATTGAACTTTTAAAAGGAAGTTCTGTGAGAACAAGAACTGAGAAGAACTTTCCTAAGAACAGTAGCTACCAGAGAATTATCTGCAGTGCATGTTGCAGATGTATAAAATTCAGTCCTTTCCATTACACATTCACTTATATATGTTAATCTCGGCTAGGGTGATCAGGTTTAGGGGTTTGCATTGTGGACCAGTTGACTAATTGATCAAAAAGAAAAAGAAAAAGAAAAAAAGCAGTTGTAATGGAAGGGTTTGGTCTCTCATCAGCTAAACAGCATTGCTGAACAGATGCCAAGCTAGGTGACTTGATGAAAGAAGGCAGTCTCACAGTAGACCTGCTGAGCCAATTGCAGTTGAGCAGATCATCAACAAAAATAGTTGAGAAAATGCTAAGAGAATAGCTCTGTAAGAATATTATTGAAAGCCATCTCCTCCATGCACCATGGCTGATTTAGATTGGAAGGTGCCTTCTGTTTTTTCCAGGAAGAGCCCAACTTTCACGCCATGTCACCTATCTCCCAAACATTTAAAATGTATTTTTAAATGGTTTTCATATACTTTGCTACTAAGATAATAGGTCACTCACAACCACGGCAGTGATCTGTCTGTGATATAGAATATATTTCTGACATGTAGAAAAAGCTGTTCAGTCCCACAATTGTTTAGTACTGTTACAGATTGTCTTTTCCTTAGAAGCTGAAAATGGCATTGGTTTCTTTCCCTTTCCTCTCATTTATCTTATAAGAGCTCTACGTAGTAGGCTATAAATGGCTAGAGTAATTGCTCAAGATTATCCAGCAATTGCTCAAAGTTATCTAATGAGCAAATGCAGTTTCAAGAATTGCTTGGTTTGAGTTGGGAGCTTTTAGTGAAAATGATTAAGGCCTCCCAAAGAATTAGGAAGGAGTGTTTCCGAGTAGGAAAAGTTAGATTATGCAGAGTATGTAATTAAAAGTTGAAAAAGGAGAAAATAGCTATGTAAGAATAGTATTTAAAATGTCACTAAAATTTTAAGTATTACCATTATACTATTCAAATATTAAGTATAATTTTGTTTCCAATAATTATTTAAGGAATTATTATTCATAAACCCAGACACACCTTTTTCAGCCACTCTGGACACCTTCTAAAAACAAGCTAAATATCTTAACCCAACATTCAGAAAGGCTTTATCCTTAGCAAGACTCAGTCCCCTTCCAACAGCTGTTACTGAAGGGCAGTACCTAAAGATCTTCTTTGAACAATGACTATGTCCCTGCAGTGGAAGAATAATTGAAACTATGGAATACATTATTCTGTATTGTCTCCTCTATGTAGGTGCTCTCCAGGAATTATTATCTCAATTTTTTATAAAATCTATGATTATTCTGGTTTGTTTTATCTTAAGTTGTTATTGGATCAGTCTGTCTTTATTGGCTTGACCATAGAACAGCTGAGTACTCTTCTGTGGCTTGTATAGTACACTGTAGCATTTCCTCTAATTCTTTTTAGATATTTTAGAACAATTAATTGTAAGTTTTGTGTTTTATTTGTAGGTCTGTGATCAAATAAAGATTGATTGATTAATAGATTGAATAAAGTTTTTTATCTGAAAAATGTTTTAGTGTCTTTAGTCTAAATTGTATGGAAGTTATAACTAAAGTCATAAGGAGAAATTGAGAAATTGAGAGAGAATGGAGATCACAGTAAATAACATATTCTCTGACATGAAAAGCTTAGAAGCTTGTCAGAAACTTTGACAAAAGCATTGTATCATTTCTCTCAAACAAGTGAGAACAAAGCTGCAAGAGCTTCCTCCAGATTACTAAGGACCATTTAATTACTAAATATATATTATGCAGTTCCATTAAACCCAAGGTTCATTGGGTTTGATGATAATGGAAAATGTTTTCCAGTTGTCTCTTTCAAACATTTTTTTCCTGAAAAAAATATTTTAAGGAAAGAACTGCACAATATATTTGATTGCTAGAAGCCTTCTATCACTATTGTCAGCTTATAACTGTCAATTTAGAAGTTCTGTGATTTTAACTTAAGATATTGCTGTATAGAAAAATCATGCAATATTGTAAATATAAACTGAAATTACAGAACAGCAGGCTGTACAGAGAAAATTGCTTTTGAATATGAGCAATCATCTGTTATTATTCTCTAAGTTACAATGGATGTTCTTAGAAATATGTGCGGTCTATAAAATACTTCAAAAGATAGACAACAATTGCTGGATTTGGTAGGTTGTTTTAAACATTATGTGTTGAATAAACCACAGCAACTTCATACATAAATGCCAAGCTGTAAACCAAGATTCACAAACCACAGTGATTTATAAGGTTTTATAAGTCAGAACAAACCACAATGTGGTTTATTGTAATACATAATACTTGTCTGTACATACATAGTATATTTTGGCAATAAAAATATATATAGTATAATGGAGGAAGTAATTTTATTAAAATGGGAATAGCATCTTAAGTCAATAATATACATTTTAAATTCCACATGTATTCATGAATAATTTTAGTACCATGAGTATGTTTGCACATGACGTTTACTTCTTGTTTGATAGAACATTGGCTTGCAAATAATATCCAAATTAGAATTCCTAGTTTGCAAAGAATAGCAAAGAGCAATTCTAATCCTTTGCATTTTTGGTAATATCAGAGACTGAAACTTTGGGTTATATGGAGATAGGGAAAAAAAGGAAAGAAGTGACAGAAACTAGAGTAAAAATAAATGTTTGAAGGAAAGAGAAGGCAGAAGTTCTATATGAAAATGTATTTGAAGATTAATTCATCTCCCAAGAGAGTTAGAACAAAGTAGAGATAAGGAAAAATGATGTGGGAGCTGCTTGGAAAAAAATAAAAAGAATTATGCTTACAGGGTGCCACAGAATTGCATGAAATTCCCCTCATGAGAAGTATAAAAAAGAATGCTTAGTCGAAGGTAAAAGGTGAAAAATGTGGATGATGAAATAATAAGAGAATGATTATTACAAAGAATGAGGCCCATTTGTACAGTATGTATAAAATGAATAAAATTTGCAAATAATATAGTCAAAGAGAATAAACAGTTAAAGCAGAGCAATTTTAACATAAATGGAAAGTTTCCAGCTGTGTGACCAAAATTAGAATAAAAGTGATGAAACACTGTCTAACATTATGCAAGGCAGAAGAGTGTGCAGACCAGATTTTTTTTTGCTCTTCAAGGAGTAACAGATGATGTATGGAAGTGTAAAATAAAGTTTATTGTATATTTACCATATGATTTTTTATAATTAAGGTATTGAAAATGTTATCAAATATTTTGCATTCTATAACAGTTATGGAATTTAAGACTGGTTCCTTCATGCAGTAAGAAAGCAAAAGCATGAGTAAAAATGAAAAGCACTGAATATAGTATGAGAAGGATATGTGATGTTTCCTGGGTTGTTTAATATATTTATGTATAAAAGTTTAAGAAATGTGTGCGATCATATTGGAAATACTTTGGCTAGCAATGTCAGTACTTTTCTTTGCTGGTAATGCTGTGTTACTCTAGGAAGAAAGCTGATCTCTGATAATCCATTCATTCATCTATTCATTCACAAATACTGTACATGAAGGAAACATGATAGGTTGAAACAAAGGAGCAGATTTCTAAGACCCTCAGGTTTAAAGAACAAAAAGCAATAAATGAATGGAATATGTATGTGTAGAAGCAAGGAAGGTCCACAAATCCAGAAAAAAATGGAGATGTATAATGAATTGAACTAGATTTAGATCTCTCTTCCTTCTCTCTAACCTCCTGCCTTTAATTTATTTTGCTCTTTACTTTTCACTCTTTTTCTGTTTCACACAATGTTGTTTATCCCAAAGGGAAATAGCTCGATGGATCTATATGTGTGTAATCTTCTATCTATACACTAGAAAATTATCCTAACTATTAAAGATAGCTAGCATACTATTTTCTGGTTCACCTAGTATTAAGTGATAGACAATAATTATATATTGTTTAGAAAATGAATTTCTCTGTGTTTGTTGTTGTTATTGTACTCTTTCCCAAAAAGCAGTAGGAGCTTTGTGTAGCTGCTGCTATATCATCTGGGTGTTGGAAAAATGATTTGGAATAAATGCCTGAATCTGTTGCTTTTTATCTTAATTTTATGAATCTGCTGGCAAGATATCTTTTTTTAAATCTCTGTGGAACATCTATGAAAAAAATGCTTTATAAAAGCAAAGAAGAAGAGTGAACTAAAATCACCAACTAAGAAATCATAAGTTCAGGTTATAAATCTTTTCACTAAATGGATTATTTAATTAAGCATTAATCAAATGAAACACTATAAAAATGTATCTCTATTGTGCTTCCAGCTATTTGATTTAGTCTCTCAATGGTTTCCTCTTTTGTTCTTTTTCTCTATATCTTCATTTAGCTGTTTTTCTCCCCTTATTGGGATGAATTCCAATTATGTTCAATCCTGACTGTTATAATCACAGATCCTTGTCACTGATTTCTCTTCTAAAGCTCAGTTAAAACAAGGTTCTCTGTAGTATGAACAAGGACATTACCTCTTTGTATAGTTCTTTGTATGTATTTTACATTGCATTTTTCATCTTCCTTGTCAGTTCTGAATTTCATTTTCTAACCCTTCCTGTTTACATGTATTGATATCACATAGCCATAGATTCTTATGTAACTGTTGCATTTACCTGTGATGTCTGTCTGTCTATCTATCTTGCATTGACTGCCCAAATCAATGGACTCCAGATGGCATACAAAACTAGGGAAAACACAAACATAGCTAAAAACATTAAATCACACAGAAGGCCCAGACTAAAATCATGCAACAGAGAACCAAAACAACAGAACAAAAGAGGGGCTATTGAACAAATAATAAGCATCAACCCCAGGCCTTAGACCAAAGCTGGAGAAAGTGCACCATCTTTATTTCTGGGGGAATTCTGTTCCAGACTTCAACAAAAAGCATGCTTCCTAGGTGCCTCAGAATTGCAGTGTTAAGTGGAGGGAACCTGGAATGCACTGTATCTGCCATGGGCAGGTAGAAATAGTTGGAGATAAGCAACGTCTCAGATATCCAAGCCGTATGCTATACAGGGCTTTATAGGTACCAGCACCTTGAATTGTATTGGAAAGCCAGCTGGCAGTCAATGCAGCTCACATCGCAGAATAGACATAGGGGTACACTAAGAAGTGTCCATGACTGCTTGCACTATTTAAAAATTTTAAGATTTTGGTTGCCTGCAGATTGCAGAATTATTCTCAATATCTTGATCTTTCTCTAATGCAAATTTTGATTCTTTTGCAAAAGTATATAAAATCCAGGGATTCTTGAAACTTGCTAAGTGGTGTATTCCTGTACTTCTGTTCCCATAGTTCAGAGGGACTATGGAAATGCTTCCTGGTTGGAGAAGAAAACAGTAATGAACAGTGTATTGTAGATCACCTTTCTTCACTTTTGTTACAAGGTTTACATATTACAACTTGCCCATATTATTGGTTGAATAGTTATCAGAATAATCTGACAATCTTGATTTAGATATTTCTGAAATTCAATTTTTTTTCATACTGATCAATCCTTATATCCCATGAGTATTGTCTTGACCCCTTAGTTGGTGTCATTGTTTCATGGATGCCACTTGCTATTTTCCATTTCTTTCTTTAGTTCATTATTAACAGTAAACTGTTGAAAGAATTTAAAGTATCATCATAGGTTCATAATATCTGCTATTTTTAGCTTTACACCTAAAAAGAAGAATATTTGGAAGAGAAGTTAACTGTTCAGGGATTGACAATGGGTATTAATAATTCAAAACATTTTATTAGGTTGGACAGAACTGGAAACAAAGGGTTTCACTGTAATTTCATATATAATCGTTTACATGTGTTTTACATTTTGAAAACACTGTTGGCTGAAAGCTGGTTGAGAGGATAAACATGAACAAGCTACCTAATCAATTAAAAGTGTTAATAGCAATCCTCCAGGTACATTATTTTTGTATTCAGTGCAGCTACTACAGTAGACTTAAACCAGCAGAGGGAGTCTTGTGACAAAAGGGTAAAGTGTAACAAATGGACTAAAAAATGGATGGTTATGTATATTCATAGTCTCAGCAGAACTTTTATGGGCCTTGTAGGATGGGGAGAGCTAGTGGCAGCTAGCTAGCTAATCTACCTTACTTGTATTCCTGAACATAGGAGGTTTGATGCTCTGCTGGGAAGGAGTTCCAGAGAGTAAGGCAGTGCCTACCTCCAAATATATAAATTGTGAATAGGAGTGATCAGTCTTGGGCCTATAGACCTCAAGCAGCAGTTCTCAGAATATCCCAAATTGTGCTGCTAAAATTCAGTGGCAAAAGGCTGCTTTTTAACAGAATGTTTTGTAGGTCTCTTTAAAATAAGTATGTGTTTACCCAGCCTTTGGTAAGCAAAGTGTATCAATATCGATTTGGAATACTTCAGTCCCATCTCTCATAGAAAAAAAAAATGTTTGGCTTGGTCTCCCAGTATATTGCAGACATGTTGCCCACTTAAAAAAATGTATGGCTCTTCAAATTAAAAAACAAAACAGATGACAAAAGAAATATCACTGGAAAATTCTTCCCAAGCTCAGTAAAATTATGGCACCCATTCATTTCAGTACAATTAATAGATTATCATTATGAATCATTAACTATTATTATATTATCAAGTATTCATACTGTAGTTTAGGCAAGGGCATATAATCTTTTTTTCATTTGGGAGGGCACATTTTAAAGTAGGTAGGTTGGTAGGTAGGTGGGCCTTTGTGGACCACAGAGAGCATTCCAGTGACATGATCTAATTCTATCACTGAGTGGACCAGATTGATATTTTGTAGGAGTTTAGGGATGGTCAAGGATAGTAGTAGATGTATCTTGCTATTAATTTCTAACTTTATTTGGGAAGAGAAGATTCAGACATTCACACCAGTGAACACGTGCAATTTTGCCAGTTTCAAGGTATGATGGGAAAAACAGGTTGGGCTGCAAAATAGCAATTAATAATGGACCACAAATACATTAAAACTCATTTAGTGCCTGTTAACTGCTCTGAACCAGGACATTATAATACTGTATGAACAGCTCTCTAAATTCAGTGAGAAATGCTTAGTTAGCAATGTCTCCCTTTAATATGCTGCCTCCTGAACATTAATATTTCAAACCCCTAGTTCAGTGGCCATTATTATCTAAATAAAAATAGTGATTCAATTTATCAATATTTTAGAGCAGTTATTTGACTTATCCCAATGAAGAATACAGATTCTAGTTTTAAAAATATTCTTAAATTTGGGGAAAGTAAGAAATCATGTTCTGCATGACTGCAATATGTCTCATGTCTCCCTGAAGCAGCATCTCCAGTATTATGCCATTTATTGCTTAAAATGATAGAACTAATGCTGAGGGATACATTTTATGCACGTGCTCGTGTGCCAAAATCTTTCAAGGAATAAATTTATTATGTCTTCCCTAATTAAGATATCTGATAGAGGATAATATTAGGGTCACCAAAAAGTAAAAAAGCCCAAAAAGAAACAGATTTGTGTATTGCTATCTATAACAAAGACCAATCTATCAATCTGTCATTGTCCAAATCAGTGAATATACTTCATATTTAATGTTATTTATCTTTCAGGTATTACAGTGCTACCATTATGCAAATGTCAGGTGTTCGAGACGATCGACTTGCAATTTGGCTTGCTGCAATTACAGCATTCACCAATTTCATTTTCACTCTTGTTGGAGTTTGGCTTGTAGAAAAAGTAGGCCGCCGCAAACTTACACTTGGAAGTTTAGCAGGTATGCTTGCACCATATAAAAATGGACTGCACAAACAGAGGTGCATTTGAACATGGACTATAGTGATAATTAGCTTCAGTCAAGTTGATGTGATTCAGAGCATAGAATCTACAAGTGGAAGAGCTGTCTGTGGCTGTTAGCTCAGAGATGAAGCACGAGAATACTCTTGCATGTGTTTTAAAGTGTTAAGGAATCTGTATAAAATCTAGCATTTATGGACAACCAAATAATTGTGACATGTTCATTTATTAATTAGAATAGGTTGCAATAGAATACCCATGCTCCAAATTAAACTACTGTATTCAGATATAGTTATTCTTTGCTTAGACTTTTGCCTCTTTAAATTTAACAATTGTCATTATAATAGTTGTGAATCTGTATGTTGTCATTTTTACTGTAAACCAAACATTGTATTTTAAGTGCAGTGTATACATTTCAGAAATATTTTAGATCCTATAGCAATAATTTTATATCATGAATTTGTCCTGTACTTTTCAATCAGAAGGGTTGCCAGAGCAACTTAAAAAATCAATAGAAGTCAAATTTGAAAAGATCTTTTAATTTTACCATCAGACTTCCAGTCTAATAGTAATCACAAAAAGGTAAATATGGGGAAAAGAAAGAAAAATTAAAATGCCAAATCACATATACTGTGTCACTTATTATGACAAGCTGATGTTTAAATATTTAAGGCAACAGGTTTTGATGGTATCTAAGAAATAGATTAATTAAATGGTTTGGTTGAAATCCACCAGTCTCCTCCCATTTCTGCCTGAAAAGGCAAAGCTTAGAGAATCCAGGCTGCTCTTCCCACAAAGTGGGTGGTATCAGTGACCTTTCTAGGATGTAGGGAAAATCCAAGCATATCTAATAAAAGTGACCAATGCCCCTGACATTTCTTTTCTGAAGAAATACTGAATTATCAGCAGATTCGGAGTTACAAATGGAGTGTTACAGAGCTACAAATGGAGTGTTAACTGATTTCAGTTTACCTAACATCACTTTGAGGGGCAGATTTTAACCAAGTGTGTATTTCCAGAGTTTCAACAGGCTTAGAAATATTTGGGGGATGTAGAAGAAAGACCTTTGCCAATCTGATGCAAACTTTTTGGTAATATTGGGAGGCACTAATGCCCTTTTTCTTCTTAATACTTTCATTTGGCAAACACGTCTATTAAAAATGTACTTAGCAACTTTTTCATGCAAGTTTTGAACGTTTCAACCTCTCAGGGACTGAGTAGCTACTAAAGCAGACACTTCCAGCTCATTCTAAGGCAGTTTCTCAAGCTTGGCAACTTTAAGATGTGTGGACTTCAACTCCCAGAATTCCCCAGCCAGCATGCTGGGGAATTCTGAGATATGAAATCCTCAGATTTTAAAGCTGCTGAGTTTGAGAAATACTGTCCTAAGGATTCCAAGCAATCTATGCTGGATTCCTCCCAGACTGGAAAATATCAAAGTTCTGCTGGGAGATCTGAACAAGAATGTCCTGGGTCAGGGATATTTTCCATATTAATTTGTATTAATATATGGAACATATGGATTAATTATAAATAATTAATATATGAAATATATTAATAAATGTGCATATTAATATCACATAGTAATATTACACATCTTGCATTGAGTTTACTCTTCCATATGCTTCAGATAACATACTTTTCTTATGAGCTGAGGCTCATATTGGTATGTTTAAATTTTGTGAGACATTTTAATCAAAAAGAGTCAGTTTGTTTCCTCTGTTGTACTGTGACTGTTCTGAAGCAAACGTTATATTATTTTCTTCAACACTATATGTATAAGATTGGTCCCAGAGCATAGGCATTGAACTGAAACCTGGATAAAATCAAGCCGTCTCTATTAAAATGTACTCCCAAAGTTGTTGTTGTATTCTGGAATTAAGCTGTGTATTGTTTCTTTATAGGCACTACTGTGGCACTTGTTGTTTTAGCTTTGGGTTTTTTGCTGTCAGCTCAAGTTTCTCCGCAAGTTACTCTTAACCCTGAAAGCCCTTCAGGCCAAAACTCCACTTGCACAAAATATAGGTAAGTTGTTTTGATTTTCCCATTAAACCTTTGAGACTTATGTTCTAATGAAATGCAGTATTGTGAATGTTAGTATGGGTTAACAATTTTCAGCTAGTTAGGGATTTGGTTTCACAACACACTAAGGGTTAATCATTTTCTAGAAGTGATGAGTCAAGGAATAATATTGATATCACTTTAAATATTAATCGGCACTATTTAAATATTAGATAAATATATCCTAATTATTTTTCTACAGTAAAGATAACAACAAAAGAGTGTGAAACAAAGACCCATTTTACCATAATCCTCAAAACAGCTATTTGGGATTTAATAGCTACAATGCACTTAAATAAAACCTTTTTGTAGAAGATTCCAGTATAAATATCATCAATATAACAGTATAAATAACAGAGCAATTCATTAGTAAGGTACATGTTTGTCTTAACTTTAATTTCTCCTCTCATATTTTTGCTTTTCTTCTTTCAGGGTAAGAGGGTTTTTTGAAGGGGGGATTTGCATAAGCAAAACTCTATCTATAGAATTTGAGCACTCTGCCCCAGGAATTTTTGTAAGCACTTTATCACTTGTTATTCATTGTGACTAGTGGAAAATCAACTGAAATCTAAGGTTACAGTGTCTAAATAAACTCTATATAGTTTTTTTAAAGTGGCTGTGTCATATAATGGAAGAAAATGCAAGGGCTTAATGTCTGCTGCAGAAAACACAAGTATATTTTGAGTTAGAAATAAAATTAAAATTGGGTTTGAGGCACAATGTAGATGAAGGGAAACACCATGAAATGTGTTTGTAAATACTACAGTATAATTCAGTCACAACTTTCAGGCTTCTGTACTATAATCAGAAAATTTGTGTGTTAATGTTTTGATGTTGCTTCATGAGTTGCTTCTTTCTAATAAAAAAAGCAAAACGGGAACGTTTTGAATTAGTTTGTGTGATGCTCATCCAAATGAAAAACATTTTAGATTATGTAGTTTTCTAATCCCAATTAGTAGATAAAATTTAGATGTATGACATGTCAAATTAATATAGCTATAACTGAGAGGCTAGATCAACTTTAAGATTTGTGGACTTAAACTCCCAGAATCCCTCAACTAGAGGAATTCTGGGTGTTGAAAGCCATACATCTTAAACTGCCAAGGTTGGATATGCCTTGGCTGGATAGTGATTTAACTGAGATCTTATCCATGAAATAGGAAAATTTATATCTTTTGTGTGGGCGGTCCCCATTACCCAAGATATGAAATACTACTCATAACCACTTCATATTAACTATATTGGTTCTACTGTTTCTCAACTCTGTAATACTTAATGACTCAGAGTGACCCCACAAACTTATTTATTTCTCTACTAACAACTCTACCTGCTTTTCCTATTTGCTTGCTTCTATTGGGCTTATTGCAGAAATAGATCATGCAGACTTCTTTAGTTCTTATTATAGTACATAAAAAAAGGGCAAGAGAAATCTCCATTTTGTATTTCAAATATGTCACTTTCATTTGTGTAACCATGTAGGAAGTAATAATATATAGGAAAAGAAAAATAATGAGGATATGATCTGGTTTTCTTGCTCTTGTGCAGAATGCAAAACCTGTGTGTGTTTACTTACTGACTATATAGTATTGAATTTGATGGCTAAATGTAAATTTGCTCTAAATATATTTACAATAAAAGTACTGTTTTAAGCATGCAACTTTTCTTCATCTGGGCCCTAGGCTAGTGAATTCCAACAACTTGAATTGCTTAATTAATTTAATAAGTTAAATGTGTGCTAGAGATTTTAGAGAGATACGCACACTTGCCAAATAATAATTAAGGACACACATATTTGTATATCTTCTAGGACATTTTATAGATGTAATTAGCAAAAATGGTTAATAGATATTGAAAATTATGTAATGATTGTTAGTTCTTAGCACACAGATTTTTAAATGATAAGCCTTGTTAGATTAAGTTTTTTATTTTGATCTCAAAACTTTCTTATGTTGTGAGAATGTTGAGAATGTAATATTCCTTGACTGCAGGAAAATATCAGAAAAACCAGAGGCAGTTTTCCCCTGTTAAGTTCCTCCTTTCATTCCAGCCCATTGTTCAAATCTGTCCAGATTTTTTTAAAAAAAATTTGTTTAAAATATTACCCACCTTCCCAAGTTTTTCTCATCTGCAGACTTCAAACATGTCCTTTTAAGCGTGTCATGCAAGTCAGCTTAAACAATGTTGAACAGTGCAAATTCCAGAACAGAGCCTTAGAGATTCTGTGTGATAGTTCCTGAAGTAATGGCTGAAATGCAGCCATTAATGAGCACTTTTTGGATGAAGTCATTCAGTTGTTACTATTACAAGAGGAGTTTTACCTGACCCATATTTACTATTTTGTTAAGGAGGATATCATGAAATATTTTATCAAAGGCTTTGCTGATGTCCAGGTATTCCCTGTGTATAACATTCCCCTAATATATACAAAATTGAAAAAGCTATAGTTTCTCTTCTAATATTTTGGGACTCTATTAGTGCTCCAGTATTTTTCAGTATGTTTCAGATTACTGATGCTAGTTCTGTGATCACCTCTGCTAGTTCCTTCAGTATTCTGGGATGCAATCAATCTCCTCCTGCTAAATTCTCTTTTACCCTGTTTGACTATCTTAAGCTGCAGTTTCTTCGTTCCCTCAGTGGCATAAAAATGTTTGTAACATCCCCAAAGAAAACCTTTTTTGTTATTTCTGATACTTCTTGCAAGATCTGACTCATTTTGAGCTTTAGCCTTTTTGATACAGTTCCTACAGGATCTGAAAACTAAACTCCATTCTATCCTTCTTTGGTTATGTTCCGCTCGCTCTGTTTCCTATGCATTTTTCTTTTCCATGTTACAAGTTGATCTCTTCAGATTTCTTCTATTTTTGCTTTTTGTGAGAATTATTTCTGATTGCATATTCAGTATCTGATTTACAGGATTTTCCATTCTTCTTGGACATTTTTTTCTTAAAGGATTTGAAGCAATACAATAGAGTTCTTCGAAATCTCTCCTCCAATATGTAAGTCTGCCTTCTCAGTTGCTCCTTTGGATTTCCCAAATTCAGGGATAACATAATTCCTTCACTTCTTCAGCTATAGGAAGAAGTATAGGAAGGCAGGTTCCAGCTGAAAGATAGGAAATATTACTAATAATAAAAGCTCTTTGGTAGTAATATCTGTCTGATGTGGGAGGTCATGAACACCAGCTGTTTTCAAGCAAAGGCTGGATGGTCATCTGTCAAGGACTCTTTAATTCAGATTCCTGCATTGAATTAATCATGATAGTGTAAATAGTTCCACTTTATAATTCATAATGTCAGATAAGAGTAACAGTACACATTTCTATATGCACACTAATTGCCAAGTTGATACAATAGTATAGATTTAGTGTGTTTATAAACCAATGTAATCTATAAAATTCCATGATATTTCTTTAAAGGAAGCTTAGCTTAATTCTCAGGTTGTGCTTCTTGTATCCCAGTACATGATTGCTTCAGTATTACTAAATTAAGCTTAAAAACAGAATCAGCATCAGGTGATAAGTTGGTTGCACAATTTAGAAAAGCAATTTAATGCATGTGTTTGTTCAGATGTAGGCTATTTTAAGGGCAAATTGCAGGAATCTTAAATGTGAACTCTTTAATTCAAAACATAATCTATAGATAATTAAAAGAAGACTCCAATTATGGAGTAAATCAACAGAGAAATTAAACCTGAAATCTTAATGGATCAGCAGGAATCATCATTATGAATCAGCATCCATAACATCAGCTAGTAGTATATGTAGGTATGCTTTTGGTTTGCCATCCATTAATGAAGTCGAAATAGATAGAAACAATGTTTATATCTGCAGCTAGATCAAGTCGATAACTCTTTATTGGATGGAATTAAGTCGATATTACTAGTTGGGATGTACTGTTTTATTGAAAGTACAACAGTAGGAGGAAAGAACAATCCATAGTTATAATAATCTGCTAAAATCTGCTAAAATTAGTTTCAGCTGTATGCAATTTTATAAACATTCTAGACTGACATGAATTCAACCTAATAAAGCCTTTTGAATTGCTGTCTAACTGAATGTTTTGTTGTCCATTGTTTTTCTGCTTTATTGCTTTCTGCTGCTGTTTGAATGTTTCATTATGAGGCAAGCTTAAATTGTTTATTCTATTATTTACCTTCAGCATTCTAGTAAAGGAAAAAATGTTACCTGTTTTTGGAAATGTATGTGGAGAACATTTATCTCTTTTCCATACTGGCTTTTTATTAAAAAAAAGTTTGTGTACGTTTGTATGAAAAAGTGGCATAGTGATAAAAATGCTTGTCTAGAATGAAGAGATCTAGCTCCCAGTCCTCCATTTCACTCGAGGACTTTAGGCCACACTCTCTGGCAGGCATTCAACTGGAAGTTGAAAATCTACCAGCCCACATTGGACCTGTCTGTTTCCAAAGGAAGACTTATAAATTTACTGAAATAAATTAAATTGAAATCGGGTTGGTCTATAAAATTGGACAGTAAGTTAAGTACTTCAGAGAATACATGGTAAATGGAACTAATTTCCTCAGACATATTAAGTAGCTTGAATCAGTGGCTTAAAAAAGCAGTCTGACAAATCCATGAAGGTTTCTGAAATTATAATAGCTACATAGAGGATATACTTTTAGAATGGAACGCCACTAAATATTAGTTGCTTGCAAGACAGATACAAGAGAGAATATGCTGTCTTTATTCTCTACTTGTTAGTTTCCTAAAAATATAAGTCAGTTAAGTTTTGAAATGCCTTTCTTATTAAATTATACAATAGCTTATCAGTTATAAGACATTCTAATGTTGCTCTTGGTTTTTAGTTATTCAGTTATATGTTGGTCCAAATAAAAATGCAAATTTCTATTGATGATGTATTCTTGAGTGTTATTGCCAAGACAGCCAACCCAAATATTATTTTTAATTAGATGCAAAGCTTACTTGGGAAAGAATTGCTACTGATTTCTTTAATCAAACTGTTTCTAGAATCAATTCTGTACAAAGTTCATATGAGGAGAAAAGGGCAATATGTTGCTCCAGCATATACACTTAATTGAGTTCAGTTCATCAATGATGAGTCATCTTCACAAAACTGACCTTGCCAATTTAGTCACAGCAGTTCTCATTACTGCTTGAAATTAAGACATGGGCAACTTAATTGTATTTTATATAATATCTCATATTGAAGAGAACTAGAGGGAAATATATTGTTGCTTATCTAGTCAAAGTATGAACTACAATTAGTTAGTCCCAGGGATTCCTAGGAATTTGGGAAGCATATAATGTCTGTTATTACAAAATGGATACTGTAGGGGCCATGTCTGATTTCAAACACTAAGTTACCAACTTGTTCAGGTTGTCCCTACCCATCTCCAAAGTAGATGATCTCTATCGAGTTACCTCTGCTTTTTTTCCTCTGGTATACATCCGGAGAAAGCATTTGGTTACAGCACTATTATTTTTATTTTCTGAAGATTATGCTTGCACTCCATTTTTTAAATTGGATGAATCTTAAATAAAGGGAAAATAAAGTATCCAGAAGCACCCCATGTTTTCTTCTTTCTGTAAGAAACTCCTTTGATTTGTGTCTCAGGGAGACAGTGTTTATTCAATAACAACTCACTTTTAATAACATTAAAAACATAGTGTTTTGCCCCGAAGAAATATATCCAGATTCAGCCTATATCACTGAGCTTTACCTGAGGCATTTGCTATTAATATACGAATTTGGCCTAAACAAACTTAAGATCGGCAGTTATAAGCTATAAAGGACTGCGTATCTATAAATTTATTAATAAGAAAACTCAAAAGAAGGCATTGTTTAGGATAGGTTTTTAAACCATTTTCTTGATTCTGCAGATTGATAATAAATTGGGTTTGCACAAAGTGTAATAGTTAAAAGAGGATGTTACCCTCCCAAAATGTCTTCCTGCCTCTGCTGCTGCCAGGCATTTGATTTTGCTGGAGAAGATGGCAGGTAAGCACTTCACCCTCCCTATTTTTATCAAACTTCCTAATGTGATCTTGTCATTCAAATTGTCTGAAGCACAGTCAATGAAGAATGATCACACTGATACACTTAGGAATGTTCTCACTGATATACTCTCTTCCACACCACAATAAGAGTTTGTGTTTGAGTGTGTTAATTTACACACATATGTATGGTCCTCAACCACATGCAACCTGCAACTCCAGCCTTCAGGATTACAATGATTGCCCACCTCATTTTAAAGGATAGATATGTTAAAATTATTCTTTTCTTGAATGAGCTTCCTTTAAGATAATTTGAGTTTCATTCTAATATAAAAACATATTTTATAACTAAAACTTGGTCGCTAAAAAATGAAGAATTTGACCTAGAGATGTTTAAAAGAAATCTTAAAATAAAGTAGATATGCATGTTCAAGTCATTTCCCCTTGCTCTAATCAAAATGTAATTAAAATATAATTGGGAAGTTCATGCTGTAGAGCTGAAGAATGACTTTATAATAAATATTGAAATTAGCTAAGAAGCAGACAAAGTATTGAAGTTCTAGCATTTAGACCAGCATGTTTCACTCTATTACATCTCTAATTTAATTTAAAACTCTGGAGGGTAGTAGTCATCTTTTAACACTAAAAAGAGTTTATGCATCTCACATTATAGAAATAAATATCAAATACCCTTTAGGATAGTCACAACATGGAGGGAAGGAAGCATTTTAAATGATTAACAGATGATATTTTTAAATACCCTTCTGTTCAAAGAAATTCATAGATTATAACAGATCAGACAAGTACAGCATAGATAAGATACATATGCCTCAGGCCAATTCAGAAGTATTGCAAATACTAATAGCAAAATTGCAAAAATATTTTTTCAAACTTTGTTAACTTTTTAAATAAGCAAATAAGTAGTATTTTAGTAAGTAGTAGTATTTTGTAATAGTAATAATACTATTATTATAATAAGTAATAGTAAGTTGTTCAGTTGCTCAGTCATGTCTGACTCTCTGCGACCCCATGGACTGCAGCATACTAGGCCTCCCTGTCCTGTACTACCTCCCAGAGTCCACCCAAACCCACACCCATCGTGTCTACAATACTATCCTTCTCATCGTC
The DNA here is from genome assembly GCA_032468055.1 of Acrochordus granulatus. Classification (NCBI taxonomy): domain Eukaryota; kingdom Metazoa; phylum Chordata; class Lepidosauria; order Squamata; family Acrochordidae; genus Acrochordus; species Acrochordus granulatus. The sequence goes on along the minus strand of JANHZU010004068.1, from coordinate 439,085 downwards.
TGCCATCCCCTTCTCCTTTTGCCTTTAATCTTTCCCAGCATCATGGTCTTTTTCAATGAGTCCTCTCTTCTCATTATGTGGCCAAAATATTTGAGTTTCAATATCTGTCCTTCCAATGAGCAATCACGGTTGATTTCCTTTAGGATTGACTAGTTGGATTACCTTGCAGTCCAAAGAACTCTCAAGAGTCTTCTCCAGCACCACAATTAGAAGGCATCATTTCTTTGGCTCTCACCCTTCCTTATGGTCCAACTCTCACAGCCATATACTGTATTACTAAAGTAATAGTAATATTATTTTTAAATAAATAATATTAATAAATAAACTAAATAGTATTGCAAGGTAGATGATTATCTAGAGGAACCCAAAAAGATTGTCTGGAAGTTGAGTCATGGCAGCTGGACTTTTCTTTTGATTTGAGATGTTTTGCTGCTTATCCAAGCAGCTTCTTTAGTCTGAAAAAAAGTTGGTTAGGGGAGAGGGATGAAGGAATCCATCTATGCCAAAGTGGAAAATTCTTCCCTCAATAGAAGTGGAGGCCTCAGTCACAGTTTGTCCTCAGGAAGTCCTCATTAATCCTCAGGAAAATTAAGACCACTTCACAGATTTACTAGGGAAATCACACTTAACAACCTACTTGGGGATGAGTAAGGGATTTAGGAGTTGAACATCTACATTCCAAAGACTCTCTAACTATTCACATCTCCTATAGTCCATCTAATGAGTCTAATCAGGTTAAGTTGAGAAATGCAGCCACCCTGGAAGACATATATGGGGTCCTCAAACCAATTTTTTCCTCAGATTGAAGAAGCTGGCTGGATAAATAATGAAACATCTCGAACAAAAAGAAAAGAAGTCCAGTTGCAATGACTCAACCTCCAGACAATTCTATCTGGATGACTGAGAATCTTTATTGACCCAAAAGATTGGAAGCATGAACTGTATGAAGACAAAGACTGAGTCTGAAATCTTTTTAGACTAAAGAAAATTGAGTGATTGCAGCAATTGTCTTCTAAAATACTGGATTCCCATAACACACCTGGTAATTTTTATGCATTATAAACATATTTGGAATAAGAGAAATGTCTAAAATTAGGGAGATTTACCTATCCTTTTCCTCATGGAAAATTTACTCAAGTAAATTATGGTATTTCTACTGTTAATGAAACAAAATAACTCATTGCAATTGGTTGATGGTTTTTATTTATTTATTTCTTAAATTTATATGCCGCTGAAATCCGAAGACTCTTGGCGGCTAACAACAATAAAAACAACAATATATGAAAACCAATTAAAATAAAAATAAACCCCCCATTAAAACAAAATAAAAAACCCAGCAGACTAGCGAGGTAGGCAAAAGATTTA
>JANHZU010004068.1:380685-403221 GCA_032468055.1 Acrochordus granulatus | reverse complement strand
TCATAGTTTTCCTTGTGCCAAAGCTAACTTTTATATTTCACTAAGCTTTCCCATCACAGTCTGGCTAAGTAGACAGTGTTGCCTTAAACAACTGTTGTAAGGACAGCAGCATTCACAGGCTCTTGCTGCTTTGGACAGAATGATGAAAGCACAAGCTCTGCCCCTTTGAGCTGTAGAAATTCAAGATCTCATCCATGTAAGAAATTACATGACTACACTGTTCTGATCTTTTATGATGAAACTGGTTTCTGCCTTGTGCGCAAAACGTCCAGACTTTAATAGCATAGATTCAATTTTCAAGTGTGTTGTTATGACTCACAAAGTCCAGTGATAGAATGCTGCCCTTAAACATGCCTTTACTGGTTTCCCTGCCTAAAGCCTTAATCTGGGAAAAAAAATCCAACATGCGTGTGAAAGGGACCCATGAGGCAAGTTCAACATGGAGATCACTCCTTTGAAGGATTTGAGTTTAAAGTCAAGTAGGATGATCAGTGTACCCTTCTTCCTCTTGTGCTTCAATTATTTACTTTGGGACAACAATAATTATGCATGGCTTCTCTCATTATTGCTCTGATATTGTCAAAAAGCAACATGCTGTGCTTTGCAAATAATGTTCCAGTTTATATTAACCTTATTTTTCACACTGTGCTTAGACTTCTGTCAATCAAAAAGTATTAATCATCATTTTGATTTTCTGGATTTGTTCAAGTTACATTCAGCCATGCGCCCTTTAGAAGCTTCTTTATCTTTTAGGAAATATTTTTTTAAAGTCAGTTTCATATTTCTCCTACCCTCCACCTGTTAGAAGTTGAAAGCAGCATATTTCAACTCACTAACAAGAGCACAACATCTACTGCCCCCTTTTCTAACCAGACTTACTGGTTTATGTCTTCCTTTTGATATTGCTTCATCATTTAACCCTGCCTTAGTCATTTATAAGAATTATTTATAATAATGCTGAATTAAATGGATACTTGAAATAAGCCCTATACAATTGGGTGTTTTATTTTTAGAATCTGTGTTTATAATGAATGAGTAAAGGTGACATATTTCTATTTAGCAAGATTTTTCTTTATATTTTGCATATTTTTAAGTTCAAGAAAGTTATGGTACAGATCTAACATTCTAAATACAGTATAGTTACAGTATATCAAATTAATTTCTTAGACCAAAATGTCTATTTTTAATAAAATTATGAATAACAAGCTAAAGCACAACACTTATCTGAATCATTCTAGTATTTATTTTTAGAAGTCTGTTGAGTTTAAGTCTGTTTAAAAAGTCAGCCGTGATAGTTTCAAGTGATGTGTTAGTAGAAGAAATTTAAATGCTGCTGCTGCTGCTATTAATCATTTGTCTCAATCTAGCAAATGCAATCTACTGATGAGAAGATCTGCTCGATCTGAAAGATCTGTTCCCAAATTGCCTGCAGCAATCATGTTTGCAATCATCTATACTGGACTGGATGTCAGGAAACGTTTTAATAGAAGGCAAACCAATTCCAAGTTAGATAGCTTATTTCTCTTTCTTCCAGTAAGTTTATCAAAAGCCTTCAATTTGTTTCATGGCTCCAACAGCTTTTTGAGTGGCTGTGTGCAATATTTTCTTGAGTATTTTCCTCACTCAGTTTGTAAAACATGATTATGTGGAAAAGCTCTTTTGGAAACATTTATAGAAACATGTAGGTTCAAATATTTTGACTGCAGATTTTTAGCCACTATATTGTCCTATGAATTAGAAAAAAGGTGCTTCAAATGGAATTGATTTTGCAAGAAATTTATAGAAGAAATTGGGAATTATTAAAACCATGAGGGAAAATACCAGTTGGGTTAAAGTTTATAATTGACATCCACCACCAATGAAGATTAGCTTTGAGCTATTTTAAAAATAAAAAGAGTACTAAATTTTGAAATACATTCAGTAAGAGAAATAAATGTTTTGGATATATTTGATAAACATATCAAATGGATGCTACTTTCTTAAAAAAAGAAATGTAAGACTTTTTGGAAGCATTTTTTACATAAGGCATAGAGAAGTTCTCCCAGATAGAGAATGGAAACTAGGTTGCTATGATTTGAAAGAATTGAGATGTAAGATCCAGATGTTTGCTGACATTAGATAATCAAGAATTACCAAGCAATTCATGTGTGAGATAGCGTAATGCATCTAGGTTTTAAGTCCCAGGTCACTCTCAGGTCTTGTTGGGTTGCAGGGTTCATCATCACTAGACATGGCGACTAAGTCTGATGATAGCTGGATTTCAGCATAATTTGGTGGAGCAATCTGGAACAGATATAATTATATTTATCAGATTTGCCTTAAAGAGCCATTCTAATTCATACTACAAATTAGACCATATTTTAGAATTGGAAACATTCAAACCTGTGTCCCTAATCCACTTTGCAAAAATCCATACCGCTTGCAAAGAATGCTAAAGCAACTCTTCCTCTCTCCTCAAGCACACCTTTGATCTGATTTATTATAAGCTTGTTTGGGCTCCTGGTTTTATTTCCCCTTTTGAAAACATACTTTTGGCAAAGGAATTGAAGCTCAGATAGGCCCGTCTCAGTATTCTGAACACAATAAGAGAACATTTCTGTTTGCTAAACAGTCAGATGGGCAGCATATAAATTTAATAATAAATTCCTAAACATATTTTACAGTTTTTTATAGACTGGAATCTATTATTTTAACTTCTGGCTCTTTGTATTCAGTCTGGAAAAATGAGAACTACAGTTCCCAGGACTCCTAGAGGCAGTGAAACTTGTCAAGTGTATTCACATGCCTCCAATGTATAGACCAGTGTTTCTGAACCCCAAAAATTTTAAGATTTGTGTACTTCAACTCTCAAAATTCACCACCCAGCATGCTCCATTTAAAGCCTTGTACTCCCTTCGATTTTCCATATTCTACCCCTTTCCACTCAAAGTAAGTTGGAGTTCCAGGAAAAAGCTGATAGACTGGATTCAGTTATTAATTCTGGGCAGCAGGGAGTTAATGCTCAAATGTAAACCCGTTGTATCTTTCGATGTAAATGAGCTTTTGTCAGATTGCGTAGATACCTTTTGTACAGCTTTGTTGCTTTCAATGGACCTGCTGACAGTGCCAAGTTGCTCGTATTCCTGATCATTCCATTCCACCCTTGTTTTGAAAATCTGAAGCACTTTCTCCGGTGTAGTGTTATCCTTCTGGGCTGGGATGGCAGATGAGCAAATTCCAGGAGCTGTCCGCAGCTGGAAGGCCCTCATCTTGTGTATAGGGAAATCAGTGTTTAAGAAGTGGGAAAGAATGTATTATAGTTTTATTTTAATATGAAGATTACAGACCTGAGAAGCACTTTAATGTGTGCATTTTTCTTTTGTCTGTTTTCTGGATGTGTCTCAGGCAGAAGTAATATGTGCTTTATGGTTTCTAAAAAAAAAGTGTGTTATTGCGGGTAACTTTACAGCTTATATGTAGCTACAGATTATAAGAAGATTCTGAAGTGTCTTTAGATTTAAATAAATTGCATTTTTTCAGTTTAAAAATGTGATTTTTCTAGCATTCTTCATTGTCTTGTGTACAGTTATCATTTGGCCTGGTCTACAGAATGGTTTGAACAACAACAGTGTTGAAAATGGGCAAACTGTATGTCTGGGGCAAGCAATTTTGATTCTGTAAAATGATGTAGATTTAATGTAGGAATCTCTTGGGTAGTTATTTGTTTTATTTTCACATAAAGATTTTTAATGTGCCAATAATCATCACTGTGGTGTTTTTGTAATCAAGTGCTATTGTTCAAAAGTACTGTATATGAAAATATTTTAGTCACCAGATTTGTTAGTATATATTTCCTAATCTTACTTCTATCAAGGCAGTAAAATCAGTGTAAGAAACTAGTTTATATCAAAAAAAATTTGTATGTGCTAAATATCTAATATACAAGAATTGGGCATCTGTAATGAGCATATTTTCTTCTTTTTGATTCTACCCTACCCCCAAAAAGGGTATATTATTTTTGTTCATTTTGTGTAACATACCAGTGAAGAATGGAAGGCTGCACATGGCAGTTCATGATTGGGTACAATGCTTAAGTTTATTAATGTTCAGTTGATGTAGAAGACTAGATGTCCACGAAAGGGATTACAGAAGTTTTTTTTTCCCTTGGGAAAACATTTAAAGTACATTTCCCTACATATAATCATTCTGAAATTATGGTGTTCGGAAGAAATTTTATTATATCATGAAATCCTGTTTCCACATAGATGTAATTTTAGGCATATACCTTGAAAGATTAAACGGAGATGATAGAAGAACAAGTGACTATTTCAAAAAGACACTAGAGTTAGCATTGCCATTGGTTTCCTTTTCAGCATTTAACACATGCCATTGTATTTCTCTAGCACCAAGCCTATAATATATAAAAAGTGGTGTATATTTTTTTGAAAGTGTAGTGATATGAAATTGACTGTTTTTATGTTCAAACTGCTCTACTGATATCTCAGTCTCTCTCTGTATGTAAAGATAAATACCTTTTAAAAACTGTCTGACAATAGTAAATGAACAGAATAAAAAATAATTGAATACAGAATCTTTTGTAGCATTTTGTTGTATGTCAACCCAAGATCCTAAATCACAAAGGGTACCTTTGTGTACCTAAATCACAAAGGGTACCTATCTCACGTAAATAATAACACTGTAATATTAATACAATGCTGAAAGGACAGCCTTTCAGAAATATTACTGAATGATACAGCATAAACTTTCCACTTCTAGAATGATGCTGATTCGTTCTGCATGAAGTCATTAGATTTCCACTGTTGTTAGCAGTAGGAAACCAGCAATCTGATCCAAGGTGGTCAGGGAAAATTGTGTAAAATTAATAACACAAATTACAGCATGTTGGTTTGGGAAAAAATAAAAAGAGGGTGTTTGTTACATGAACTTGAATCCTACTCTTTACTTCAAACCACAAGTTAACTTTATGACGTGGCAGGAATATCCAATTTGCAAAATATGTGTTTAAACAAAATCAGTAGAATAATTCCAAGAGCTAACAGAAAATACAGAAGACGAGATTTTTTCTGGAAAATTTCCTTTTCAAAGATATAGAAATAGCTTACTCTTTCACAATTTTCTATTTAAAAGTATCCATGACTAAAATAAGACCACACCATTCAATGCAATTTATAATTTTTGAACCCACAGCAAAAGAAATAAAATGTAAATGAAGATTTCATTATCATCTCATTTCATCTTTAAAATATTACACTAATATTTGAATACACTAAAAATGTCAGATAGTTGCAGTCAGACATATGCTATGTAATTATGTATACTATTATAGTTATACATAATGCAGGTTATATATAAGTTGTACATAAAAATTATATAAATGAAAGATGTCCAGAAGCTAAATTTTAAATCATTTTTTAGATATATATTTTATATTCTCGTACAAAATCTACAACCCTAATAGGTCTGTGAAAAAATTAATGTTTTTGCTACTTTTCAGTTTATTAGCTATGACCCTAAAGAAGAGAGATTTATTTTTCTAAAAAATATATGTACTGTGGCTGAACTGCTTGCCAGCTAAAACACTTTAATTGGAAATTGCTAGCAAATCTATGGGGGAGTGAATAATGGTTTAATTCTAAATTTAAGGAGTAATGTTAGGTTTATGAAAAAATAATGTAAACATGTTAAGCTTGAACAGAGTAAATTATTTCTTCCTGGACTCTGTGTGTGTGTGTGTGGGGGGGTGTTCAGTGCTTGGCTTTCTTCCTTTCCCTTACCCCTGCTTTCAAATAACTTTTACTGTATATCACAGGGAAGTGCTATTGGCAGAACTGAGATGAAGCAACTATGTAATTATTTGATTCCAGACATGAATCAAGCCTAATTCCCAATCTGATTCCATTTCTTATTCTTTTTAAAGCACCTACCTTGTGTATCCATAATCTAACCACAGTAGATTTGCTAATTTTCCTTTATTTCCTGAATGTGACAAATGGCAAATAAACGGCTGAATCCTGGATGTAAAAGCTGATTGCTATTTTCTGCTCCCTCTTTATAACTTAATCAGTTTTCAGGGAAGGGGGCTGAAGGAATAAGCTCTGAAGAGCATAAAAGCAAAGTGACCTGCTGGTTTGCTTGCTAATGGAAAAGATTTTATCATTAAAAGTAATGTAACCATAACCACAGCAGTATAAGCAATTTTCCTAGAAGTTAGACGCAGAAATCTCATATGCTTCAGTTTGGTAGTTTTAAAATATCTCTGTGTCTCTGTATATGTGTATGAAAATTAGTTATTGTCTGCTAGAGTCCTTGTAGAAAAGAGAAAAGCTCTGGTTTGTAACATGAGGAACCTCCAAAATGTCATCTCCATTCCATTATTCTGGCAACCCAGATTTTGACTGAATCCATCTATAAAAGTTAAGATTTCATTCTACAGTTGGCATATCTTTAATGAAGGCAGACACATACCTGTATCTTAGAGAAAAGGTACTGCTTGCAAAAATCTGTGATTGTATGGAAGACTGATTTAGTAACTATCTAGATGAAGAAAGCAGAGCTAATAGGCTAAAGTTTCCTAGGAAACATCAGCTGGATTTGCTATTATCTTCAGATAAGCATATAAAATTAGTGTCTCCTGATGATACATAAAGAGGGGGAGGGAGGGGAGGGAGAGAGAGGTTGATGAAACCTGCTGTAGAAGATATAAGCCTGCTGAGTTATTAAATGTTGAGTTATCAAATAATTAAGATAAATCTTCAGTTTGAAAGCATATGAGTAAAAATAGTTTCTTCCCTGATGTTCTTTCCCCACTTACCAAATGGTATCATATGTACATTAGAAACATGTATCTATATTTCCATATATGATAGAAAGCCCTTGATCGTCACACTTGCCAATATTGTGAAATGGCTATTTAGGAAACAGTTGGCAGCATAGCTGCCACTGAGCTTGGCATGTTTTCAGGGGCCATCCCACAGATGGGGACATGGCCACTGCCCCCACACCCCAACTTGCTGACGGTTCTGTGTCCTCTCCACCAATACAAACTTCAATGCATTGTTGCACTAGAAGAGGAAACTTGATATGAAGCACAAAGCTAGCTCTGATATTCAAATAATGTATCTGGGCCAACTGGTACTTTACATGTTGTTCTGTCTTTTGATGGATATTCCAGAAACATTGATTAGAAGAATTGACACAGGTTAAGCATTGATGAGATAATGATTTTGGTAGAATTTTCAAAAATATGGAAACCTGCTACAGTATACATTACAGTTTGCAGGGTTGAACTACATTTATTGTCTGCCTGGACTGGTGTATTATTGCTGACCTGCTTCTCCTTTTCCTTCTGTCTTTTGCTGTTTTACTTTGTAGTGACACATTCATAGATAGAAGACTTTTCACCCTCCCATGTTCAAGGTAGTCCTTGAGAGCTGCCTTTGGTGGAAAAATTGTTCTAAGATACTAACAGTTCACAAACTGGTTCTGCTTTTCTTTTTTCCCGTTGAGGTTAAGATAAGTACTTCAAAACCCCTGTGGTAACATTTGGTGGGGGAGTAGGAAAGGCACATAACTGTCTTTTAAAAAGTATGAATGCCCTTTCTGAGATTGCCAACACAGCTGATAACAGTGTGTGTGAATGTGCCCTGAAAATCTAATAATCTTGCTAGCAAATGGAATTTTAGAAATGATTATTTAGTTAGGTGGCTTCCTGCTGGAGAATGATTCCAAATATGAACAATTGTCCTTCCCCAAATTGTATCACTGAGCACTGGCAAACTCTCTTGGGTCATACTGCATATTATTTTGTGGCAACTTGGGCCTGGAAAAACTACAAAGGTATTATTTTAAAGAGCTTTGAGTCATATGTTTCTTTCTTTATATGTTAATATCTAAATGTGTAAGATACATAAGTACATAACAGTAACAGGTGCTCAGATCCTTTTGTAAATGCTTTCATTTTTTCTTAATTGAACTATAAAGTGCAAAATTAATATATGCGGACTTCTTGTGTGCTTTCAGTTCTATTCATAATGTGCTATTTTATGCTTCCTCTGCCTGGATTTCTGATTTTTTAGTCATATTGTCAAAAAATGTCATTGCAGATAAAATTTCCCTTGCATGTCGCTTGTCTCCTTTTACAATACGAATCATGTTTCTTTGCAGAAAAATTACAAGGTAACTTTTAAACCAAAATATAGAAGGTTCTGTTTTAAGGAAACCAGATAGCAAAGAAGAAAATGACAAAATGGATCATCCTTATCTTAGGACCTAGGATTTTGTGGGAGTGGGAGTTAAAAAGACCACACCCAAATGCATATAAAAACAGACAGACTAGTCGACTGGAGAATGATGTGTGAATGGGATCTGATAAGTGTAACATAACTGAAAACATTTACCAAAAGACTTCTATCCTTTCCACAACTTTTCTAAAGGTTTGTAACATCACTTTGTTTTTGATGTATGACTTAACATATTCTTAATAAATAATATAACAAATGCTTATAATTGGATATAAATGGATAAATGGATATAATTATTAGTACCCTTAATAGTTAAAAGACATGATTGGATTGTAATGATTCCTCAAGCAGACTATTTACTTTAGCTAATATCTCCAGTATTTTTAATCTCATGATTCTTACTCTGCCTATTTGAATCAAGAAAAGTACTCACTCAGGCATTTTGTGTCATTGTGCACAGCACAGCAAACTTAGACAAGAGTAAAAAAGGCAGAAGGAGGAGAGAAAGAGGATAATAGCCAGGCATATTAGGCTACAAAACGATCTGCAAAGAGATTCATGTCCCTGTGATTACAGTTGCTAATATTATCAAGAAGTTTAAGGTCTGGGACCATCGTCTACCTCCCTAGACATGGCCACAAGAAAATTGATCACAAATTGAACAGAAGGATGGTTTGAATAATGGACCAAGGAAAATTACAAAAGAGATCCTGGTTGAGCTCCAAAATCAAGCGACAACAATGTCAAATCACAGTGTCTGTCCCTATCTGACTGAAAGTGGCTTCCATGGTAGAAGACCCATGAAGACCTGACTTGGAGTTTGCTAAAATACATGTTGACAACCACAGTCTTTCTGGGAGAATGTCTTTTGGACAGATGAAACAAAATTAGAGCTTTCTGGTAAGTCACTTCACAAAAGAAAAATCTATGCGTTTAAAGAAAGGATACACCATCCATACTGATAGTCCTTGCTTAAAAATTGCCCTGTTTAGCAACCATTCAGAGTTACAATAATGATAAAAAAATAACTTTATAACTGTTGCTCACACTTACGACGATCGCAGCATCCTTGCAGTTACATGAACAAGATTCAGGGGAAAATGGCAGACTGAGAACAGCCCCACAGAAAGGCCGAGCCAATGTTGTGGACGTTTCTAAGGAGTAGTTCAGTAGATCAGCCCCTCCAATCCTACCTGGATAAAAACAAATTTACAAAATCACCCATGCTGTTTGCCCGTGAAGAGTCTGCAAGATGTCAATTTCTGGAGGGAGAAAAACAGGAGATGGGGAATTTGCCATAATTGTCCCAAATGGAGCCTTTTCAAAGGACACAACTGCCTTTGTGACTGCCTCCAGAAATTGCCCATTAACCACTTCAAAGAAGTTAAACACCCACAGAGCGATAACACTGGAAATACCGGGTGAATGCCTTCAATCCTTAATGTAAGATTTGAAGGTCTATTTTTATAATACTTAAGAATTTAAAATGAACAGCAAAAAGCAAGATAAGGTTTTGGCTACAGAAATTGTTATATAGGTTAAGGAATCAGAAAATGTTGACGTATTGGATTTAGAATATTAAGACCTTAACATTATTTTTATAAGAAATGCATGCTTGTGGGAAAGAGATTATTTCTGAGATTAGAAACAAGATAAGTAATTTTTTATGACTTTCAGAGTCATCTTTGAGGAACTGCACTGGGATCTGCTTCGAGAATTTGATTCTGTGAAGTCGTCTTTGTTTTGTCTTCTTGGGAACAGTCAGTTCCTAGCAGAAGTTGTTACACAGCAAGATATGCAGAAGAATTTGCCTGAGGAAAATGTGAATAAGACTCTGAATAAAAACATGTCATCAGATATAAAGATGTGGCTTTAAAAATTAAGGAGATAAAAATGACAATCAGAAAGCAATAGGAATTCTTTCTTTTTCTGAGAGTCACAAAAGAGACTCTTTAAAATGCTGAAGAAATTTGCAAGAAGGATCAATCACCTGAATGAATTACAAAGATTGTTCTATATAGAAGAAAAAGAATATAGGGTTTGTTTGTTTGACCAGGGTTAAAATGGGACATGCTGTTATTTCGGGTAGCTCTTTTTTAATTTATTGATAACTGGAAAAATGTAGTATACTGGATTTGCTTACATTTAAGAAGATATTAAAAATGTTTTTGCCTGTACTTACGCTTTGTGTTATCCTTATAGCAAACTGACCTTGCAGTGGTCTTTTTCACAGTAAAAAATTTGATGAAGAGGAAAATATTTCTCTTTGTTTTGCTAAATTTAGTATTTATTTATATTAGGATACTGGGATTACTTTGTATTTGTGAATGTAGTTTTGTTTATTAATGAGATATGGAATGTTTATTGTAATGGGATAAGTTGCTGTTTGGGGTTAGGAATTGTAGGTATCTGGAATGAGGAAAATGTTTATTTTATTGGAGTAAGATAGACATTGTCTCTCCTTGTTATTTAAACTTTGGTTTTATTTTGTTTACATCAGGATATCGGAACCAACTCGTGCTTTTTAAATGGGATTTTGTTACGATTGAGATGTGGAATGTTAAGTTTTATATATGTTTACTAATGATAATTTTAGAACTCTGGACATTTCACTGATAATCAGATTGGAGATGATGCTACTGATTTAGTTTGCTTGTTGTTAAGAGATGGGTTGTGAGATGAGTTTTATATTTGTTAAGTAAGAGGAGGTAGAAAGATCATGGAATTGTTCATACTTGTCATGCGTGCGGAAGTTGTTTTCTTGGGGGAGAAGGAATATATAAACTTGCTTTGTTGCATGTTTTTCCCTTTTTTAATTTTAGTTTGTACTATTTTTTATCACTCTTTTCAAAACTTTTAATAAAATTATTAAAAACAAAACTTTCAGGCACTTCACAACTGATCATTTATGATCTTAGCAGCATCCCATGGTCACATGATTGCCACATGCTTTATAGCCAATTTCTGTCTTTGCAGAGTTAATGACAATAAAATTGTAGGCGGTAAATCGCTGACAGTAAAATTGCAAGTCGCAGTCACATGGTATGTTGCTTAAGTACTGCAGTGATTTCATTTAACCATTGTGGCAGAAGCAAAATAGGAAGTCTCCCATGGTCACATGATGTTTCCTTAACTACAGTTCCCAGGTCCAGTTGTGATGGTTAAGCAGGGACGAGCTATACAGTGAAACATGGAGAAGGCTTTATGATGTTTTGGGGTTAGTTTATTGCCTCCGGTACGAGGTGCTTTGAGATTGTGCAGGGCGCAATGAAGACAGATGCTTATCAACAGAATTTGGAATAACACATAATGCCCGGCGTCATAAAGCTGTGTCTCAGTCACAAGTCAGGTCTTCCAGTAGGATAATGACCCAAAACATACATCTAAGAGAACCCAAGAACAGCTGAAGAACAAATCTTGGACTACTCAGAAGTATGAATCCTGCTATGAATCCTGATCAGTAGAAAATCTATGGGAAATGCTGAAACTCACAGGGGAGACAAGGAACCCATCAAGCCTAAGACAACTGGGGCAGTTTACTCAAGAAGAGTGGGACAAATTTGCCCAGCTGAGAAGTGGAGAAGCCACAAAGCTCTTGATTGCAGTTATTGCCTCAAAAGGGTAGGCTACAAAATATTAGGCTAGAGGTACCGATAATCACATCCATGACACTTTGTTTTACTACTTACAAGAACTCGTACATCATGTCTGCCATGTAGAATAAAGAATGGTAGACTTTATGAACTATTTGTTCATATGTCTTTTTCAATCATTTTTTAAAAAGTGGTTATTTATTTATTCCTTTGAACTTTTCAATAGATAAACTACAGTCCCTCATCCTCCAAAAGAAAGATGGGATATAATTACAATATCAGACAGCTTTAAAGAGAGAAGGTTAACTTGGTAAATATTTCTTCATACAGAAAACGTGAATTAAATTGATCTCTCCCCAGGAAAACAGTGTGAATCGTGGAATGCTTTTACACCGAGATCTCTTACACACAAACAGTGAAATCTATATAGCAGCAGCAATTCATCTGTGATACCTAAGATCTTTGAAATTTGGACAAGAAATTATTAAGATATTAAATCTTCCATAACATGCACTCCAACAGGGAGAATAAGTAGGGACTGGCCTATTGGATTTAAACATATTTCAGTGAATTTACTTGAATATGACGATATATGTGCCATGCTGCCTGCGAAATGAGGTGGAAAATTCAAGGAAGCGGCTTGAGGGTAATTTCTTTCAAGCAGGAGTGCTTGTCAAGGAACGTGTTAGCACTCCAACTTTGCCTCCGAAGTACTCAATGCCATCTTCATAAATATTTTCCATGAGGAACTGCCAAAGCACTGTTCTAATGACTTAACAATGAGGGAACTGGGCACTGATGAGTTTCCATTTTGTCATAGGCTGGGAAGAGAATGGATGAGGAAGAATGGAAGCACGTCAGGATTCAGAATGGGTACAAAATAAGAGATTAAGAAAAATCATGTTTCTTCCATCTATGCTTCTCATGCCCAATAAGCTAATTTAGAAGTTTTGATAAGGAGCTGGAACTATTCTTACATGTGATACATGCCTGTTGCTATAATGAAAAATAATAAACTGAAAGTTGCAACGGTTGCATCTTTCACTTAACCCTAACTCTTGCTACACCAGTGCAAATTCAGCAAATGTGTAAATCAGATGCAGTACTTCTATTTATCCAATATATTTCCATTCCACTTTCTTTGTGGGAAAAACACTTTTAACCAGCACATAAAGAGTTAGAGCCTGGGTTCAAATCCACTTTCAGCCATAGGAATTCTCTTTGGACTAGTCACTCTCAGCCCTATTTATTTACAAGGATTATTCTTATGGGGATAAAATGATCCCCTGTAGTCTACTCTGAAATCCTAGAAAAAAAGCAGGACATAAAATCTATATATAAAGTATATTTTATATAAAACATTTTATGTTGCTACTTTTGTTGTTGCTATTATTTCTACTTGCTTTGCTGACTTTATTGAATGAATTATTAAATAATAACTTAGGAATCAAGCACAGTGAAATGCCAAAGATATACTGGTGGAATTGTTGTGATTCTCTTTGCAAGTAAACCATATGGAGAACAATTTTGGAAAATGTGTATATCTTTTTCTCCTTTGCCACCATCTCTCATTTTCTGTATCAATTTTCAGAAAAGTAGATCTTGATTATTTGTTTCTTCTAAATTCTGCATTTGCCAAGAAGCTGCTGAGACTTGTAGATTTTACAAGTAGGGATTGCAATATGTTGCCTTTTTGCGAGAGAGAAACTCTGAAGAGAGCCACAGTACAGCTAATATGTATTCTCTGAATGGGTTGAACTCTTCCTTTGGCAGACTAGCACAACTAATATTTCCAATAAGAAACAATTACTTTAATGTCAATTTTTATTTTAGTGAGATGCTGGTGCTTTAGAACACAATTAGAAACACACATATCCTTAAGGCACAAAGTTTCCCAGATTAACAATGTGGCATCAGCCATGGAGTCTAAGTTTTTCAATAACATACTTCAGAGGACAAAGGTATTACACAACAAACTGCTCAGCCATCTTTTTTTTAAGATGCATTTTTTCTTTCCTTATTCAATGGGATAATACTGTCAAGCCTAAGACTCTGCCTTAAAATAAATGAGAAAGCTCCTTTCAGCCATAGATAGTCCAGGCTGACCCACATGCATATGGTAAAACTGAAGGGAGGAATGGGTTAGGAAGTGCGATCTTAGCACAGTAATTGTTCAAAGAAAGAACAATAAAATAAACTGTCATTCCTGAATTATAGGCAACATAGCTACAAAGAAAATGACAGTAAATCTCAATCTGTTAAACCAGAAAGTTTTCAACCAAATTTAAAAGGAACAACTGGTGAATTAAGTTACTGTCTAAAGTGGGGCTGAAAAATAACTGTGCAGGGCCATTCCTAAGGCTCCTAATTTCAGATGCAGAAATTGATATTCTTCATTTTTAATAGCTTCCAATAATATTAGACTTTACAATAAAATGGAAATCTATTGCTTTTGATCCCATTCATTTACAATAGGAAAACTTTTTTTTGTTTCTTAACTATGAATAAATTAAATGTGTCCTCTTTCTTTGTACATGCTTAATCATAGAGATTTCCTGAAGTGAACCAGAAAACTATGGTTTAAATAGTGCTTAAAATGAAGAGAGCAAATGAATTCTGGCTGTAGATCTTCAGCCGTAATTTTCTGGTGCAGACATCACATACGAATGAGGATTTCTTATTTACCTATCCTTTTCCTTCTGTCCCAAGCTCAGCTGAAGAAGATAAAATGCTTGAGCTTGCCATCAAATTCTGGCCTTCAGGACTCATTATGAAAGAACTGGGCCACTATGTGGTAGCTTTAGGAAGGAAAGGAGAAAATGCAAATGTATAGGCATTGTTTTTACAAAGACATTTATATTAAATAATGTGTTAACAAAAATGAGACATTACAGAAAGATACAGCCAAGGGATGAAGAAAACAGTTATAGAGAAGATAGTTTACTGAACGAGAGTAGCAAGGATATATATGTTGTTTAATCACTATTATTATAATTGCCTAATTTGCCTTTGTTTTGTGATACATGTATTTAAGTAGCCCTAAATCTCTGTAATGAAATGGAGGTGGAAATAAATTAATTCAAGCTCTGTTCTTGTCTGCACTCCCAATAACTATTCATGTTCAGCTTCATTTTTTCCCTTGTATTTGTTACACTGAGCTAGGCTGACTTTGCCACTGACTATGAAACAATCCGTTTCAGGAGACAAATTCTTAGTCAACAAAGAATTTCTATTTGTAGGCTGAAGTACTGCATTATCTGATGGAATGTTCTGCCCTCCAGTGGTCTCTACCTTGCTTGTCGAAGTAACCATTTCAGCACTATGGGCAAGGGATAGCTCGTTTTTACAACTGCAGCTCTGTAGGATGTCACACTGCACAGCTGCATTGGCTTTTTCTATTGGCTCAGCACAGGCATCTGTTTGAGATGAAACATCATGCCTTCCATTATAATTAATATCTGACAACTGTAGTCCAGGTCTGTACAACATATTATTTCTTGGAATTATGGCAGATTTTGCCTGGGATTGAATGTTAGCCGTGTTCCAAGCCCCATCATCCAATTGACAGACATACTCTGATTTTTGATTTCCTGAACCTGAGCATGGATGGTTGAAAGTCCTTGAAAAAGAGCCTTCAGAATGATATGGAGCCTCTTCATTCCACTCCTCTGTTGTAGACTGTTGAAATAAATCTGAGTCAGTGTCCAATACATCACCATGATTGTTAATGATTCCTTTTGATCTTTTCAATATATATGCTAATATAATGGAAGAGGACTAATATCAAAGTACTGCCAATAGTTTTGCTTTCCATTAATACATTAAATTAGCTAGTAGTAATGTCAATAATGCTATTATTATTTTACTTTCATGATTTATTTTTGAAAAGCCTGCTATGCATTAAAATAATTTGCAGAAGGATTCAGAACCTACAGTGTGCAAATACCTGGACAACTAACTTGTATACTTCAAAGATGCCTTGCCCTTACCTCATCAGATGAAGAATTAGTATATCTATCTGCTTGCTTTGGAGAATAAGTGGGTGACTGGCTGCTTAACTGGGAGTCATCTTCTGAACAACAACAACAACAATCTTGAGTTTTTATAAAGAAACTCTAAACAGCAATAAATGCAAAAAGCAGCCCAACCAGCTATTACCTTATTTTTTTTATTTTCTCCAGTTAGCGTATTGATATTTTTGCTATTGATCCCAAGCCTACATGTTTTGGTGATATCCCTGTATCACAACCTTGTACATCTCACCCTTGGTAACTAAATTTATCTATTTTGTTTATTTATTTTATATGCCGCCGAAATCCAGAGACTCTCGGTGGCTGACAACATTAAAAACAATTCATTAAAAACATTTAAAATAAACACATTAAAATAAAATATTGCTTATTCTTGGCAAAGGAAATTAAAGGCTGCCCACCATTTTTGTGCAGTATCTGTACAAAAGCTGTAACATAATTGGAATCATATTTTTGGAATGATTGGTCAGTATTTTGCCATAGTTCCAAAAAGAGAATTTGTTGTAAGATTTACAAGAAGATAAGATATATTTATATGGATTCTTCTTGCTCCCTTCTACGGCTAGTCTTTACAAAAATAAAATAGCGTGTTTCTGACTCTATTGAAAATAGTGATGAGGTAATGGGTGGCTGGAAACCAGTCCTTATTTCTCTTAGTTCAAGTATGAAAATTATGAAATCATAACCTGTTAACAACAAAACAGTGAAGACAGGAAATGATTAATCACTGTATAATTCTTTATACAGTGAAAAATACTTTCTTTTTCCTTCATTACCCAAAACCTCTTATCAGAAAGTCCTTTTTACCCATTGTAAGTCAAACACAAGCATTCCTGTTGTGATCAGGTGTTCAGTGTTGTTACCCAAAGAAAAAACACTTTTGCCCAATTTTGGGTAGTTTAGTCAGGTTTGAGAAGAATTCTTTAAGATGAGTTAGAAATACAATTCATGTTAAATTTTTCCATTCTTGATGAGTACATTAGGTCAAAGAGGGCATCGGTATTTCTTCATCATTAAATGTGAAATCATTTAAGACAACTAAGGTATCTAGATGAAAAGATAGTTGAAACAATTAATGAATTTCAAATTAAAGCTAACCATGTTGCCTTCTTTGCTTTGAATGCTGATCAAAGTCATTGTAAACTTCCTTATCCAGCTTAAAAAATTAGAAAGTGGTATTAGTATAACTTCATCACAGCTACTTTTCGTTAGTTTTTCTTCTAGGCCTTGCATCATAAGTAATTTGCTCTAAAATGTCCTATTGTTTAGAATATAACATGGAAATAATTATTTTCTTACATCAAGGAAAGACAGGAAATGCTCTGTCTCTGCAATAAACTTGTTCCACTGTATCTTTGATAAATTACAGTATATTGCAAGAGTACATTTTCTGATATCTTCACTAATAGCAATACTGCACAATAATTCCATTAAGAGAACCCAGGTTTCTTTTCTACTTGACTTAGTATTAAAGCCTTACTGAGGAAACGAATGGGTACTTGTTATAGTCCTATATAGTGAGAAAGAAACAGCAACCGTGCTTTTTATGCTTATTGTATAAATGATCTTTCATTCATGTGAAGGGCAGATTGTTTAGCATCTGCTATGTAGTTGCTGACTGCTCATAAACTCTGCAAGAAAATCAACTTGAATTATTTATTTTGTGTCACTTAAAATAATAGTGTTGCTAGCAAGCTAACAAAATGTAAAACAAACAGAATATTAACATTAAGAATAACATTTAAAGTAAGCAATGTAATAATTATTAACAGTGTCTAATATTTAAAAGTCTGGCAGAATAATACTTCTTCATATGTTCTCAAAGCACCAAGAGAATGGAAGCCAAATATAACTCCTGATGGAATACACCTCATAATCAAGGAACAACACAGGAAAACCACATCTCCCATGTAAGGAAGCAATTATGGTCTCTAATCCAGGACCAGAGCCATCCTGACCTATTTAATCAGCCACGATGGGCAAATTAAAAAGTTGCATTATGAAACTAAGATATTTTCTCATACAAATCTAGCAGAGATTTTATAGTCAGTCATCCTATCAAAGGATCGTCTCTTCATTTCTACATTCTCTCAATAACCTTCTAGATCTTATGACTCTTGTTTAGAGACTATCACTCTGCCTCCTTCCTAGGGCTGAGAGAGAGTGTCTGGCCCAAGATCACCCAGATGGCTTTGTGTCTAAGGCAGGATTAGGATACCATCTCCTGGTTTCTACCCTGGTGCCTTAGGTAAATCTAAAGGTTACCCTACCAGTCGTGACCGACTCTAAGGTGTGGTGCTCATTCCCGTTTCCAAGCTGAAGAGCCAGTGTTCGTCTGAGGATGCTTCCATGGTGATGTGGTGGCATGACTAGACGCCAAAGGCACATGGACACTGTTACCTTTCCCACCAGAAGGGGTGGTACTATTTATTGACTCACATTTGCATGCTTTCAAACCTCTAGGTGCCTTAACTACTGCATAAAACTGGCTCTCGCTGTATAAAATGCATTGCATGAAACAAAATGACTATATAAATATTTCTGGAAAAATATTTTTAAAAATACTTTAAAATTATTCTTAAAATATAATATTCAGATAGAACTGTTGGCTATTTCACCAAAAATCATTTAAAGATTTAGGAGTTCATAGGATATCATCAAACTCTTTGGAACATTCAATATAATATTCTAGTAGACTTAGTTGTCATGTTTCTGCGCAGGAGAGCTAACAGGCAAAGCTGTTAGTCCCTATCAAATTACAGGCAGCAGCTATGATATAGGCAACATTGTTTGAACAACTTATATAAATTTTACCGCTTCATGCTCAAAAATCTTCAAATAATTCATATTTGCGTCTGCATGAATTTCCTTTCTGCTGCAAAATATAGTAAGAATAAACCTGAGTTACACTGTATTCACCAAGATATTCTCTTCTGTCAGTACTGAACACTGTATCTAACATCTTTTAGAACTATGAAAATCTAATTATAGAAATCTATTCTAATATAGTAGAAGAATGCTTTACAGTATAAAATATAGCATAACAAACACAATAGTAATTCTGAGATAAATATCTAGGCATTGATCTAATACGCAAAAATGTATTTGCTTGCAACAGTTAAATCCATTCTCATTTCTTACACTCAAAGCATTGCTAACAATTTTCATATTGGACGAAAGAAGATTGCAGAAAAGTTGTTCCACTGGAAGACCTGTTGTTGTCCTTAATACAAGCATGTTAGTTAATATCATCCAAGTCCCCTGCTCGGGTCTAACTTTTTGTGATTCAGTGCACATCTTCTAGGCCGATTGTACAATGATCGCAAAGTTCCCTTGGAAAACTAGATCATTCAGCACTGATTTTCTTGCATAACAGATGCTAGTAATTGCTATCCCAGATAAGTCTCCACAGCTTTTGTCATTTTTTTATAATAAGCAAGTTGATAAATGTTGATCAAGGAATGCTTGCTGATCACTTTGACCATAGCTAGTCAAAGCTAGTCACCTAATGGCTCCTGGGACACAAAAAAAACCTGAATTGGAATCTAGAACTAAAGAGCAAGAATAGCATAATGATAAAACATCCTAAGAGAAGGGAAGCTCTTAGGAAGCTGATGTGACTCTTAGCCAATCATTCTTCCATAAGATTACTGGTAAATTAAAATGGAAGATTAACATCTGGCATGTTCCCTGTAATCTCTGAAGAAAAGGTATTGCCTTAGAAAGAGAAGAAAGAGAACCTATAAGATTCAGACCAATCAAAACTATCAGGAGTAGATAGTTCATTCACCTTATTTATTGTAGTTATTTATGCACTTAACCTTCCTGCTCTGCTGTATTTGAATGGCAGGAAGGTTGAGTGCATACATAAATACAATAAATGCAGTCCTATTATTTTATATTTTGATGTCTATAAAAATTTGTATATCATCTTTTAATGCTTATGCTACAGCACCTAAGGGCTTGGTGGTATTCTTACTGATGGCAAGTTTACTTTACTATTTTTATTTTGATGATTGGCATACTCCTTGTAATAAGGAGTGATGTTCCTTAGAATATTGACATGCCCCTTAAATCTACCACCTGGTTGATAGGTTGCCCTGGACTAAGTTCTGTAAGATAGAAGGAAGAATATTTATTTATTTATTTAATCAAATTTATATAGCAGCCCTTCTTACAAATGTGATTCTGGGAATATTATATCTCCAACTTTTATTAATAGTAATAAACATCCATTCATGTTATCCATGACTACCATAAACTTTTGTTTTCAAGCATGGGGCAAAAGTTTATGCATGTTAGAAATATCCTGAATAAAGTAGATAGGTTTTTTGTATTCCCCAAATTTTAGTGTGTTATTTTTAAATCTAGTTGTCTGAGTGTCTTGCCAGAGATTTGATTAGATTAGCTGACTAGATTAAGCACATCATGGAAAGATAGCCTATGAAAATTAAGACTAGGCTTTAGGAATTCAGCACTATTTTGACATTTGTCCTTAGCTGGAAAAAAGCAACAATAAACTTGGAAAAAGAGAGCAAGTATGTGTGCACATGCACATATTAGAGCTGCTTTCTCGTATTCTGTGATTGATCATGCTCCCCATAACAACCATCTTATAAGAGTATTTTCTCACAAACTTTGGTGAAAAATCTCCATAGCAGATAATAAATACTGTAATACTATTTTTAAGGTGAATAAAACTTTTTTTAAAACTCACCTATTTTTTAAGTAATTCTGTGTAGTTTTTGGTACCTCAATATAATTTTTTTGGTTTTTAAAACTTCCTGCAAATGAAAGTCTTAAAAATAAGTTTACATGACAACATTAAAAAGAAAACATAAGTCATAATTCAGTCGTATGTTTTTCCTCCTTCAGCAATTTCTCCATTAATTTCAGTTACTCATAATTTCATTTACTCATACATTCATTCCCTCCTACTAAAATTAAAAGGTAACCTCACCCTATTTCTATCATTTTTATGATCAATTCTAGATCAAAACTTATCTCAGTAACTGAATTTAACCTGCAACCAATTGATCAGTTGGAACCTCCATAATAAGGCGGTTATCTGTGTTTTTAATTCTCCTTTCAAATCTGTCAAATACTACATGTACACTGATATAATCTATATATTTTAAAGATAAGATCCTCCAACATTACATTAAAAATGCTAACTAAGCCATAAAAGGGATGGTTTGGTTCTCATTCCATAGTAGTCTCAAGCAAGCTGTTATTTGGGATATAGAAAGAGATTCATTCCTCCAAGGAAAATCTTCAAGATCCAAGCATAACTGTATCCTCTCCTTTCCGTGATTAATTAATGGTTGCCATTTACACATTTGGAAAATAATATGCAAAAGACAATATTGCTCTTGTGGCTAATGGTATTATCTGAATTCAATATATTGTAAATGAGTGCAGTGAATTACCATATAACCCAACAAGACATCCTTGCAATGTGCAACTCTTTTTCAACCTACATTAAATACCCATATAACAAAAATTAAAAAATGGATAATCAAACCATGAAACTCCTTAAACACAAGGCTTTCTCATTATATTTACTACTTGCACTACAGGCATTTACCTATATTATCAAAGAACATAGTAAGTTTTGGCTGATCAGTATAATCTACAGGATTTCTTTTCTTAATACTGCAGTGTTTTAACTGATTCCAGATTGACTTCTGGTTTATTGTATTTAACCTTTGGTTGTCAGGAGAACAAATCATCTCTGGAACTGTAAGGATACTTGTGAGGTCCCTCTCAACTGCACACTGAGGAGGACTTGTCACCTGATGCATTTCTCCACTATCATACAGGTTGTTTTTACTGAGTATTTCTTTTGCATCATCAAAATCTGTGAATAGCTGGTCAGTATGGCTTTCGTTAGCAAAAGAGTAAGACTGAGAAGGAGGAAAGGTCAGAAATTGTTGATTCTCCTCTTCAAACAACATTGGAAGTGGCTGGAAGTTTGCATCTTGGCTAGTCTTCACCATGTCGTTAACAGTATCAAATGGTTTTTCTCTGTTTGCTTGATTGTTTCCATAATCCTTCTCAACAGAGTTACTGTACCCTGGACTTGGGGAGGAAAAGGCAAAGCATGAACTTGTATGTTACATACAGTATCAATGTGTAAAGTTTAGGTTATTTTTCCTTAACATTGAAGATGGACTTCTTGCTGAAATGAGATTGTTTCAGGATTTAGAATATTGCAAATAATTCTAATATAGGTTTTTATTCTGAACCAAACTTCAAAAAACACCTAATTTGAAATATATTGTGCAACCACTGTAATTAACCAATCCAACCTCTGTATGTCACTGTGGCTCCATTAATGCCAAGAAAAGAAGGGTGGTAAAAGAAATGATGTCAGAACGTAAAACATCTAACGAAACATATGAGAAATTTGAAATGTTCTAATTTGAACAATCACTCAGTATCACTTAATATTTTTAACAATTTAAGCAGAACCAATAATATTGCATTTAGTCATATATTGATTTATCTGAATATTGATTAATCAGTCAGAAAAGCACCCTTGTATCACATTTGATAATATTCTCTTTAATTTTGATATTACTTAGGTGGTGCTTAAACATATTTATTTTTCTATATTTAAGCCGATTTCCAAATACAAAAGCCGAGTGAAGATAGCAGGAGGATAAGACA
>JANHZU010004068.1:355044-375291 GCA_032468055.1 Acrochordus granulatus | reverse complement strand
ACAATCAAGAGAATATGCTTACGTAGCTGAATTCATAGACAGAATAAAGAGGGTTTTATCTTCTATAAAATTTAAATTTTATAGAAGATAAAATCTTCTATAAACATCTCACAGACTGCTTGTTTCAACTCACGCCTGTTGAAAAGAAGGTTTTGAGAGTTTTCCTAAATGCCAATAGGGCCGGGGTAAATCTCACCTGGGGGCACAGGAGGAAGGAATGACACATGGATGCCGGTTCCTCCTCGAACAGATCAGGTTGATTGCTGAATGTCACTTGCTGGATGTATTTCCGAGCGCTGGAGTCTTAATTTGAAAATCTCCACATGGGGAAGCCAAATGAATGCACTGCAAAAAGAGTACAGGTAGTCCTTGATTTATAATTCATTGAACGATGATTCATAGTCACATCGGTGCCAAAAAAAAGCGATGTACGGCCAGTCCTTCACTTACAACTGGCGCAGCAGGCCCACAGTCACACGATCAAAATGTGTGTGCTTGGCAGTCAGGATTTATTTCTGATGGTTGCAGCATCAGAGGCCACATGATGGCCATTTGCTACCTTCCCGTGGGGCTTCCGATAAACAAAGTCAATGAGAGAAGCTGGATTCATTCTTAACAACTATATGATTCACTTAACGACTGTGGCAAAAAGATTGTAAAATTGGGTGTGGTCACATGATGACTCATTTAACAACTGCATTGCTTAGTGACTAAAGTTCTGGTCCCAATGATAGTCATGAGTTGAGGACTACCTATAAGTAAGTATGAACATCATTAAAGCTCCTCTGTCCCTATAAAAGTTCACATTTGCATAAGGGCGATTCAAAGGAATGAGTAAGATGGGGATAAAAATTCATGCACTTGCATTTTTTTATAATATTTTTTATTATTATATTATTTATTATATTTTATTGATGCACTCTCTTCTCTCTTGCCTCCAGTAGCTTGGACTGGCCTGTGAAAAATTAAATACTCTGTTCCTCTTTATCCTCATGATTCTTCCCATACAATTTCTGTTATGGTTTTCAATATAACTTTTTAAAATCTTTTCTTTAAATGCTGCTTCTTTCCAGAGTTTTGATTTTTAAACAGGATAAAGCTAAAAGTCACTTGCCTTGCATCAATCTCTTTTTTTCAGATACGATTAGTTGTAATTCTATTCCAAATACAGGAGATATTGATTATTCAATCAAACAGGAAAAACAATCAAGAGAATATGCTTACGTAGCTGAATTCATAGACAGAATAAAGAGGGTTTTATCTTCTATAAAATTTAAATCAATTCTGACAGAAACAGAAATGAAATAGAAAGCTACAAAAATGTGAGACATGATCATACAGTAAATAGGAGCAGCATATATAAGACTTTTAGATATATAGTCCTAGATAAATATAAATATATATATATATACACACACATTATATATTAATCTAGGACTATATAAGTCCTATAATCTAGGACTTTATATATATAAAAACCATTCAGGGATGAATAGTATATTCACAAAAAAGTACAAAAAAAAAATACATGCTGATCCTATTTACCGTACGATCCTCTCTCACATTTTTGTAGCTTTCCATTTCATTTCTGTTTCTGTCAGAATTAATAATATATATACACACATATATACATATATGTGTATATATGTATACATATTAATATATACATATACCTTAATATATTGTGTCAGAATTAATATACTTAATAAATATTATAAATATAATGTAATATAATTACGTATATGTATATATATTAATCTAGGACTTTTAGTTTTTGTATGCTGCTAAAGGTAGGTGTATGTGTGTGTGTGACACATACATATACAGACACATCCTCCTTCAGCAGCATTCAAAGACTAATTGTCCTAGATTAAAAAAGAGAAACATTTCTACAGGCTAATGACACAGCCTGGGGAGACCAGGCCTGCTGGGAAAACTTTATTTTTTAACTAATACAGTCGTTGCTAGCCAAGCTGTTGGGTTTGTAATTTTTTTATTTTTATGTGTTTGTATATGGGTATGTCTGCACACACATGCAGCTTTGAGTCTGTCTTGGTAAGTCCCTGGAGTTACCTTAGCAACATTCTCCGAAGTGGTTTGCCATTGCTTTGAGGTCCTTGGCACTCCTTGAACAAGGTTGTTTTCTTGCAGACGCTTCATTGCTAGCATTGATGATGTTACATAGTCAGGTAATGAAACATCTGCAAGAAAACATCCAAGCTCACATTCAACCCTCAGTTACAAATATTCTCTTCCATTGCTTTTTTCCTAGGACTTAGAGAAAGTGACTGGCCAAAAGTCGACCAGCTGGCTTCATGCCTACAGCAAGACTAAAACTCACAGTCCCCAGCTTTCTAGCCCAGTGCCTTTAACCAA
Source organism: Acrochordus granulatus (assembly GCA_032468055.1). Classification (NCBI taxonomy): domain Eukaryota; kingdom Metazoa; phylum Chordata; class Lepidosauria; order Squamata; family Acrochordidae; genus Acrochordus; species Acrochordus granulatus. The sequence goes on along the minus strand of JANHZU010004068.1, from coordinate 372,915 downwards.
TGCACAAAATTAGCTCTTTGTGTATCTGTAGTGTAGCATATTTTTATTTTTTAATACAGAGATAAAGTAGTTTAATATATCCAATTTAAAATACTGCAAGGTTGTATTTTCAGCTGGTCATTCTGCTTTGTCCAAGATCCTGTCTGATTTGATATTGATGCAGTTTGAGATTTTAGAGTCTTGTTATGTATTTGAAAAACAGTATAATTATCTAAATAAAGAAACAGTATAGACAATTATTGCATAGTGTTTCTACCTCAACAGACATTCTTTGGTTTTAAAATATCTGACTTAAGAGCTTTCTAATTCATGTGTTCATTTTGCTTTCCATTTTGCTTCCAACTGTTCTCTTGTTATTGAAAGGGCATTGCTTCAAAAACTCAAACAAAACTACAATTATCTGCTCTATTCTTACTGCCAGAGGTAAATCCATATTCTGGAAAACAGAACTTTCATTCTAAACTACACAGTTTACTTAAAAGAAAAAAACCAGTCATAATGAAAAGCACCAAATTATCCATATGCATCCAGACTATAATAAAAAACTTTCGTAACTATTGGTAAATCTGATTTGTTAAAAGATTTTTTTCATGTCACAGGCGACATGAAAATGACCAGGCCTCAAAATTAAATGAAACCATTACTGCACTATATACATTATTAGTTAGCATTTATTTATATTTTATATAAAGCATGCTTCTTATTCCTTAGCATTTCTCTGTTTCTGAATCCTGAGTGGGGTAATCTCTCATAGCTTCTGAAGTTTTCCCCTTTCAGTTTTGTCTAACTTTAGGGGGAAGTGATCATCCACATTTCATAGTGAAAAGCCCACATTATCCAAAGACACTTCCATGGTCATATGGTCGGCATGACTATATGTCAAGGTGCACAGAATGCTGTTATCTTCCCTCCAATTTAGGCAATACCTATTTATCTACTTGCATTTTGCATGTTTTCCAACTGCTAGGTTGGCAGAAGCTGGGGCAAATAATGGGAGCTCACCCATTACACAGCAACTGGGTCTCGAACTTAGGCTGCTAACCTTCTGGTTGACAAGCCCAGTGTCTTCACCGCTAAGCCCCTGCACCCCCTGGAGCTTCTGAATACAAGGCTCCTAATCTCTGTCCAGAAATAAGCAGCTGAAGAGATGAGAAACCTCTTTTCTGAGTAGCAAGAGAAAATTCTTATAAAAGAAGAGAAATGTAAGTGGAGCTGGTGGTACTGGTGGCATTGGGAGGCTTATTGTCTTAAGCAGAAGTGTCCCAGGATCAAAAATGATCTTGTGTGATGTCAACCAAAAAGCAAGTATGATTCATCAGGTAACACAGGGCCATGTAATGTATTTTGGCTGATCTCAAGCTCTTCTTCCTCCCTACTGGAAATGGATGTATGAAACACTAAGGGGAAAATGTGTGTTTGCAAGTTGAATGGAGTAAATTTTATGCATTAAACTACATCATAGATCATGACAGTAGTGGCAGTTTCATGGCTTTTGAGGATCCTGAGCCAAGTGAAGAGACAGCCTTAAATCTGATTTCTTATCAGTCTTCATCTTTATTATAATGAAATACTACTATATTGGCAGTCCCAGCCTCTTTCCCTAATAATAGTTGATTATGCTTTCTTGCTAGTTAGTCTAAATATTAAATTTAAAAGTATTTGTTTGAGTGGTTCAGTGCCCACCCTTTTGTGAAAGCTAAAGTCTGTGAATATGTTTCTCTCTACTCCTCTAAATTTTTATTACAATAACCCTGCAAAGTACATCAGGAGAAAAAAAAAGTGACTGGTCACCCTGTAGTTCATCCTATAATTGAGTGTGTATTTGAATTTTGACTCCCCTGTCCAATTCCCTAACATCAAATTATATTGGATCAGTAATAATAGTCAGGATTTCATTTCTGATTCTGCATTTCATTTTGTGGTATGCACTTAGTCTCTGTCTCACTCTCTTTTTAAGTCGGGGAAGGGAAGGCAGGAAGATCCATAGAAAACTGTTTTATCTAAGGAAGTGGACAGTTTGCTCTCTAGGGGTACTCTTGACTACCTGAAGACTGAACCCTTGCCCTAGAGTTAGTACCCTGTACCTGCGAGGTTATGTTGCTACATTGCAGTATTGGACAATGCTGACAACATTGAAAAGCATTTCCTGCTTAATAGGCCCTCCCTGGATCCAATTATGTTCGTCAATTATCGCCCACTTTCCGAATTTAATTTTTAGTGAAAGGCATTGAAAAGATGGTCCAGGACCAATCACAGAGGAAACAATCCATTCAGTCTGAGTTCAGACTCAGGTGTGCAACTGAGATGGTCTAGGCCACTTGGCCAATGACCTTTATTATGGCTTAGACAAAGATAGTGCACTTGTCTTGATTTTGTTGGAACTCTCATCAGCTTTCAATACAATTGGCCATGGTATCCTTGGGGATCAGGGCACTATCTTGCAATGATTTCCTCCCTCCTTAGTGAACTATTTCACATGGTGGTGGTAGGAGAAGAAAAATTGGCCTAGTAAATGATACAGGAGTTTATCCTCTTCTGCTCTTTAATTTGTATACAAAACAACTGAGGAAAGTTATCTGTATCATCAATACACCACTGATGTCAGCTCTGCATGGCAATTTCAGGCTGCACTGAGGATGCTGCAAAAGTCTTTTCTCAATGCTTGGAGTCTGTGAGGGTTTGGACAGATTGAAAGAGGCAGATTGAAACTGATCCCAAAGAATATAAAGGGAAGTGAACCCAAGAACCTAGAGCTTCTGTTTGTGTGTTGAGGTTCCCTTTTGACACCAATGACTACGTTGGGTACATGGGTCAGACAATTTTGGGTGTTATGTCAGTTGTGACCTTTCCTGGAACAAGAGGAGCTGGTGATGGTGATTCGCATTCTCCTTTCAACACATCTACACAGGACTGCCCTTAAAAAACATCTGGAAATTCCAGTTGGTGCAGAATGCAGTGGTCCAGATACTTACCAGCAGATATCAAAAGGAGCTCTGAACTGGTTATCTATTAGTTTCCAGGGGGGATTTAAAGTTCTAGTATTAAGCTACAAAACCCTGACTCTACATGTTTGGATCTCTTTATGAAGTCAGTCTAACCATTATGAGTTGAGAAAACAGTTGTTTCCCACTGAGAAAGCAGTTGATTGTTTCCTGTTTTTGAGATATCAAAGGGGCCAATGTTCATAAGCATTTTTCTTAGTGGTAGCACTGGCCTTTTGCAATAGCCTCTTATTAGATCTATCCTTACCAAGGCTGCCTTCTGGAAGATGTTAAAGACAGAACTGTTCTGAAAAATATTTGGCTCACGACTTCTCTGTTTAGTATTACATTTTTTATGGTTTTTATGGTTTTTGTATTTCAGTATTTTTGTTTTATTGCATTTATAAGCCATTAAGAATCTATTGGGTTGAGGCAAGTAAAAATCTGATTAAGTATGTGTAGCTAAATACATTTGTCCATTAACAAAGACCAGAGGAAAAATAATAGGACCGTATTTTTATTAAAATACAATAATCTAGGAAGCCAACTTTTGACATACAAAGAACGGCACTTTTTATGGTCGTTGACTGGCCATAAAACGATAGGTTTACAAAAGAAGATAGCATTAAGCTTCGGCCTGTATTCTTATTTAGCCCATAAACAAAAATAGATATTTATATGCATGCATTATTCATGAAAGGATATATGCAGAACCGCATTTTTTTCTGACAATTACTGCACTGGGGTATTGTTAACCTTTGAGCCTGCATTGAAGCATCTAATGCAAGACAGACATTCTTTGTATGTAAATGCTATGCTGTATTAATATAAAAAATTTGTTTATTCCATTTTTGATTTCCTGTTACCAGAGAATCCTAAAATCCTGATTTATGTAATATTCTTCCAGGCTCAATTTCTTTACCTTTAGTCAAGCCAAATCTAATTCTACTTTTTTATAGCATGAGAATATGATGTTGAGAATAGCTGTATCTGACAAACTTCACACTCTTGTGAGTGGTTAATACCAGATTAGGATGGAGATATTCATGTTCAAGTCTACCCTGATTGATGAAAATTCACTGAGTGATTTGGAGGTAGAATGGGTTGGGAGAAAGTGGCTATCTTACAGGACTTGCTTGTTAGAATAAAATAAAAGGAGATTTCCCTTTTTCCTAGGTAAAGGAAAAGGTGGCATCCATATCTGTCAAATTAATCATGCCAAAATGGATAGCGTATGTTCTATTCCCCTGCCTTCCAGCCATATTCTAGGCCTCTTCAAATTGGTATTCTTTGACTTTAATACTTATTATTTCTAATTCTGGTGAGCAACAGGTTGGAGAAGGTTTCTCTTTCTCAGCATTTAAGTGCAATTGGGCATGTTTAACCATGGTGGAAAGAGAACAGCAGTTTCTGTCTTTAATTAAAATGCATCTAGTATCATTTAGTAATTCTCCCACTAAAGAGTATTTTTTAAAACTTTGTTGGCTGGTTTATTTAATACTTTTTTTCAAATAAATATACTCACCAGGTGGCTGACAGACAGTAGACAAAGTCAGAACCACTAGAATAGAATCCAGTTTCTTTGAGGATGAGAACAGAACATGGATACGTTAATCCATCCAGAACATGTATGAAAATAGAATATAGTATGTGACCAGATTACCTGAGGGACCACCACTTCCTGATTACATCTGCCAATCCTGTCAAGTCCAGCAGGAGGGATATGCTGTGGATCCCATCTGCTAAGGTGTTCCATCTGATGGGACCCAGAAGATGTACCGTCTCCATTGTGGCTCTTACCCTCTGGAACATCACTCTCCCCAGAGTGAGGTTAGCCGCATCCCTGCTATCCTTCCTGAAAGCCCTTAAAACATGTTTTTTCCAGTAATTCCAGGGATCCCAAGAGGAGCCTTTAAGATGGTTGTATTATGTGAGTTGATTCATATGCTCCCAGTCTTGGTTTTCTATGTTTTTACTGTTATTGGTACTTAGTGTTTAATGTCAGTTATACTGTTTTAATTGTCACTGTAGTTGTATAGTGCCCAGAATCATATCCTGTGAGACAGGTAAAAGTTTCCCCTGCCAGTGGTGGCTGACTCTAGGGGGTGGTGCTCATCTCCATTTCATAACAGAAGAGCCAGTGTTGCCCAAAGATTCTTCAGGGTCATGACTATACGCCGAGGTGTACAGAATGCTGTTACCTTCCCACCAAAAATTATTCCTATTTATCTACTTGCATTTTTACATGTTCTTGACCTGCTAGGTTGGCAGGAGCTAGGGCAGGAACAGAGTTCACCCAGTCATGCAGCGGCACTTGGGTCTGTGGCACTCGGGCAGCTGTATAAACCTGCTAAATAAATAGCATACCAAGTACTATATATTGTCAGGAACTGCCAATCAGAACAAAGGACAGAGAAGAGAAAACATCAGAAAAGGAATTTTAGAACTGAAAAGCCACGGTGAGATGGCCTTGTACTCACCACTCTACCCTTTGAATCTTTAGGTGGGTGAGCTCTGTGTGACTCCTGTGATATGCTTCAGCAGCCACCCGCAGTGAATCACAGAGATCTTCCCCGGCCCAAGTCCTCTGCAGCCTCCACTCCCACGCTGCTGCTGATGCACATTGCTCTTCTGCGACCAGCGGCCAGGCTGCGTCGGCCATCGGTTCTTGAGCCCAGCTGGCAGCACCAGTGCCAAGGCTGCCTGGGCACAGCCTCCCTCGACCCGGCGGCTGTAAGATATGGGGACTTCAACTCCCAGAATGCTTCAGCCAGCATGAAGACCGCACATCTCGAAGCTGCCAAGGTGGAGGAAGACGGTTGCAAAGCAGCCAGGCAGGCCGTGGGAATGCGCTTCCGAGCACTGCCCCTTCTGGGTACTTTCCACCGCCCGGGCAAGCGCCGCTCGTCTGGAAGGGACTGCGGGGCACGTACAAGAGAAGAGGCAGCCCGCAGCCCCGCACCTGCCGCCGACGCATCGCACGCGTCGCACCGCACCCCACGCGGCAGCGACCCGCGGCGCGGAAAGGCCCCGCCCGCGCCCCGCTCTCCGCCCGCGCCTCCGTTCGTGGGACGCACTCGCAAGAACAGGGGACGAGCGGCATCGGCGGCCCGCCGGGGGGGGCGGCACGGGAGCGGGAACGCGGAACCGTGCGCTGCGGTACGTCGGCGCCGCATCCCGGCGGGGCCAAAGTCCCGCTGCGTCCGCCCCAGCCGGAGCGGGGGAGCCGAACGGCGAGGGTCCCCGGCTTCGCAGCCCCGGGCGGGAGAGGGGCGCTGCCGCGCGGAGAATGACCCCTGTGCTGGAACCTGCTCCCGGGCGAGCGCGGTGGAGCCGGGCGAGCGCCGCGAAGACCGCGGCGAGCTTGTTGGCTGCGGCGTATGGGCTGAAAGTCCTTTGCCCGCTCCTCTGCCGGCGGCTGAGGCGGGCGGGCCGCGGAGAGGAGCCGGAGGCAGGGGAAGCACCGGAGGACCCGGCGGCGCTGCTGCGGGACCCCGGGCTGGCGCCGGGCAAAGCCTCCCCGGCAGCCAATGCGGAATTTGTCCGACAGCTGCTGGAACTCCGCAAGATCTTCTTTCCCGAGCCGGTGAGCCCCGAAAGCGCCTGGCTGTGCCTGCACTCGGCGGCGCTGGTCTCCAGGACCTTCCTCTCCCTCTACGTGGCGAGGCTGGACGGCCAGATCGTGAAGAGCATTGTGGAGAAGCAGCCGCGGAGCTTCGCCGTGAAGTTGATCAAGTGGCTGATGGTCGCTGTCCCGGCCACCTTTGTCAACAGCGCCATCCGCTACCTCGAATGCAGACTAGCTTTAGCTTGCCGCACCCGCCTGGTGGATCACGCCTACCTGACCTATTTCGCCGACCAGACTTACTACAAAGTGACCAACATGGACGGGAGGCTGGCCAACCCCGACCAGTCGCTCACAGAGGACATCATGATGTTCTCCCAGTGCATGGCTCACCTCTATTCCAACCTGACCAAGCCCATCTTGGACGTGGGGCTCACCTCATACACTCTCATCCAGACGGCTCGGGCTAGAGGAGCCAGCCCCGTGGGCCCTACATTGCTGGCTGGCCTGGTGGTGTATGCCACAGCCAAATTGCTGAGAGCCTGCTCACCCAAATTTGGCAAACTGGTGGCAGAGGAGGCTCACCGGAAGGGCTACTTGCGCTACCTCCACTCCCGCATTATTGCCAATGGGGAAGAGATTGCCTTTTATAGAGGACACAAGGTAAGAGACAGAAGAGTGCTAAGAGAAGCTCTAAGCTGTTTCTGCTGCTGTAGTTTTTTATAGATCTTTCCTAGGCCTCAAACACCAACCCAGATAAAAACACTGAATCCATGGGAAATCCAAGCTTTAGAACAGTGTTTCCCAAACTTGGCAACTTTAAGATGTGCAGATTTCAGTTCCCAGAATTTCCCAGTCAGTGTGGGAGTTGACATCCATACATCTTAAAGTTACCAAGTTTGAGAAACACTGATTTAGAGGTTGCCGAATTCGGTCCTTTCTTTGTGCTTGGTTAGTAAGGTGGATGAGATTTTTTTCTTAGCAGACCTTTCTGGAAGTGTCCAGGTCAAGAGATGGCATTCATAGGTTAGAATTTCTTAGGTAACCTCCCAAATGTATTTCAGTATTATTCTTTCACAGAAATTAAATTTACTCACAGAATGAATTTCTGTTTTGTCAACAGTTGCGGCTATGAAGCTTGTGCGTAGGCTTTGAATGAAATGAGCATGATCTATTATCTTCCTCTGGGTATCCCATTCATTATTCTTCCTCCACATATCTCTGTAATTTGAACATTATTTTTCTAATATAGACATGTACATCATGCAGAGGCACTTCAGATACTTTCTCAACCATTTGGATCATATCTCACTCTCTTCAGGGTAACCAAATTTGTTGGGTTCCTAGCATGCACTAAACCATTGTTTTTCAAATTTGACAACTTCAACTCCCACAATTCCATACTGGCTGGGTAATTCTGGGAGTTGGTCCATACATTTTACAGTTGTCAGGTTTGAAAAATACTGTCCTGAGCTGTAAATCATGGTTACAGTGACAGTTCACACAATATGTTAAGTCAGAACCAAACAATCCATATAATGGCTTAGCACATGGTGCAAATGCAGTCATTATCTTAAACAGAGAGTGAGAGAAACTTCAAAATGTTTACAGAAATGCAGTTTTATGCTAGTTTACTCAGAAGTCTCATCATCTTTCCCAAGTAAATAAATCCCATTAAATTCAGAAGGATTTTATTCTGAATAAATAGTAATATTTTCTGAGCATCAGCTCTTGAATAAACTTCTGTGAATCTTTCCATTTTTCTTCTATATAAATAGAAGTGTTTTTAAAAAAAATTCTTGCCATTTTATCACGTTCAAATAAGAGTTTGAAGAAAAAAGGAAGCTTCTTTGACACTCCATCAGCTAGCTAAGCAGTTGGCTGAGTCTTCAAACAGTACAAAACAAAGGAGAGTTGCGCTATAACATCTATAGTTATCTAAACATTTTAATGTGGATTTTAACCATGTTTCTGCCTGAAAATAATGCTTTCTTCTTCTTTAACTTTAAGAAGAGCAGAAATAATACTTTTTTCCAATAAATTATGGACAATCTATTATTTACAAAGTTTAAAGTATTCAAAATAAGAAAAAAGTAAAAATTCTATTAATATTGGATATCAGTAATGTAAGCATAATGTTATTTAACTTTTTATCCAAAATTGACTATAACATAAAAAGGCTGCTGCATATTATATCAAAATAGTAGCTATGTGACAATAGTTTTCATCTGAAACTAATTTAGTATTAAGATCTCTGTTGTATTATTACTTAATGTATATATTTTTGTGTTGTGTGTTTATATAATATGTTGATGAAAGGAAATAAAAGACAAAGCAAATTTAACAAAAGTAAAGTACAGTACCTGAAAAAGAGTGAAAGTGAAATAATAGTAAAAGCAGAAAGAATACTTGATCAGAGAGATATGAAATCTGCATCTCAGTTAGATTCAGCAAAAAATTAAATCCATGTGAAACCTGGGGTGCTCATATGCAACATCTGTGAATGTCTGCTAGCAATATCTGGGATATGGATACATTCATACTTTATACCTCTGGGGTAGTGTTGTGCCATTGGCTCCCAAGGAAAATTTTCCTCATATCACAAAGATTGCCCTTCCATAGTTCAGATGCACATGGAACATAAGATACATGTTTCCTAAAGATACCTATTTTAAAGCAGTTTAGAGATGATCAGTTTTACAGCTTTGTCTAAATCCACATTCCTACAGAGATACTTGTGATCCTGGCTAAGTAAGACTTGTCACTTCTGGAGTCCAGAAGTCTCAAAACACTGAGTGTTCAGTAAGCATGATTTCTTTTTGGATTGCTTCAGTTGCTTATATTTCAGTAGAACCAAAACCATACCATGGTATTTCATTTGAATTGGGAATAATGATCTTTACTAAAATGTTTTTTATGTATAAATGTTGATCCACAAATATTATACTTTCAATAAGCTGATTCTTACCATAGGGTAGTTGCTTTAAAATATGTATCTTTAGGAAAGTTATGTGACAAATTACTTTGGGATATCATGACCCAAACCCTGTGGACTATCCATCTGTTGATCCTGAGGGAATGGCTAGGGTCTTTAAAGCTATGAGCTTGGCTACCTGCATTTTGGATCTATGTACCTTCTGGCTGATTAGGGCCTCTCAGGAGGTGATGTGTGGTTGGACTAAAACTGTAGTGAATGTTTCTTTGTGTAAAGAGAATATTCCACCTGCTTTGAAAGAGGGGTTAGTCCATCTTCTCATGAAACCATTCTTGGATCCAACAGCATTGGATATTTTCCAGTCTCCAATCTTCCTTTTTTTGGTGAAGGTTGGTGGAGAAAATAGCCCACTCCCAACTTCAAAGGGCCCTGGATAAAGCAGATTTTCTGGACCCTTTTCAGGCTGGTTGCACTTGTGGATGATCTCTAGAGAGCCCTCTAGATCTCTTGATGGTATTCACTCCTTTCATCAAAGTAACCTTCTGGACTGACTTAGGGGGTTGGGATCAGAAAGCATGATCTCGCAGAGGTTTCCCTCCCTCTCAGGCTGGTTTTTGTTGATGGGTGTGGAGGGCTTGGTCTAGCCATAGACTCCTAATGTGTGGGATACCTCCAGAGATTCTACTCTCTCCCTACTTTTGATTAACATGCACATGAAGCCACTGGGCAAGGTCATCCATTGACATGGGGTGAGGATAAGTAAATGGATAATACTTAGTAGCATTGTAACAACACTTGTATAAGGTAGAGATATGCAACTAAGTATCATCCATATACTCACCCTCAAGAACTTAACAGTGCCTATAAGGATCTAGAGGGGGATTAATTAATGGGGATATGACTCAATCTAGCAAGACTAAATGTCTAAATGTCTCTGGGGTTTGAGGACCCTTGATTCTTGAATTGTTCCAGGCATTCCACCAGACAGATTTGGTGTACAATGTGGGGTCCTCCTGGGCTCACATCTCCTGCTCGAAAGTAGGTGGCAACGGTGGCTAGGAAAATCTTTGCATAGATACACCTTTTGTATTAGTTGTGCACATTCCTGAATCCTCTACTCATAGTCACTCATGCCTTAATCATTTTCTGCCTCTACTATTTCAGCATGTCATATGTGGGGTTGCCCTTGAAAAGCATTTAGAATTTGTTCAGAATGAAATAGCACACAGTGTTGGGTACACAAAGGTTTACTGCTTAGGCTTCATTGGCTTCCATTGTGTTTCTGTGTGCAAGGTGCCAAATATCACCTTTAAAGCTCTATATGGCTTAGGGCCAGGTTATGTGCAGGACTGCCTATCACCAATGGTTTCTACTCATTCTACCAGATCTTGCAGGGTGAGCATGCTTCAAGTCTCTTCAGTGAAACAATGTCATCTTGTGAGACTCAGGAGAAGTGTCTTTTCAGTTTCAACTCCTGCTTTATAGGAAGGCCTCATCCTGGAAATATGGAGAGCTTTCTGAAAGTTTATTATTCTGAAAGTTTACTGGCTTTTCCTGCAAGTATTGGGTCAAATAATTAATGGAATCTGATTAGTGGCAAATATTGTTGATCAATGAATATTGCTGACTGAGGATCATGTGTAGGGGGCTTTTGTGTTTTGTATTCTATGACATATGTATATGTGTCATTGTGTTTTATTTGTTTTTCTATTGTCCTGAATTGCAAACCACCAAGTGCTATTTATTAAACCATGTACATTTCTGAAATAAACAATAAATACTTGTCTCAGGCATATAAGTATGAAAGGACAAGCTTCACAGTTTGATATAATTGCATGCATCACTTCTTTGTCAGTGTTATTTGCAAATGCCTATCCTGACATTAATTGTTTTGGTCACTGTTTCCCAATCCATAGCTTTCAGGTGGCCCATGTCATGGACATCTCTCTCTCCTTATTTATTTAAACATTTATATAATTTTTTTAGGGTGTGGTGGCCTCGCAGTTAACACACTGGGCTTGTTGGTCAGAAGGTCAGCAGCCCAAGTTCGAGACCCAGTGGCCATAAGAGGGCAAGCTCCCATTCACCCCACCTCCTGCCAACCTAGCAGTTGGAAAGCATGCAAAATGCAAGTAGATAATAGGTACCACCTAAACTGGTGGGAAGGTAACAGCATTTTGTGTGCCTTGGCATATAATCATGTTGGCTTCATGACTACAGAAGGATCTTTGTACAATGCTGGTTCTTCGGCTATGAAATGGAGATGAGCACTGCCTCCTAGAATTGGACATGATTGAAAGGGGAAACTTGTACCTTTTACTATATTATTTTTCATTTTAAAATTCAGTGTAATCTGCCAAGATTTAAAATAGGGAACCAAAATCTTATATAACTTGGCAATCTAATGAAAGTTCTTTTTAATAACAATAAAAGGTATCATTGAAGATAATTCTTTGTTGGGTGGTAGAGGGGGCTCTTAATTCTGCATTTTTGCTGGTCTGTATTACAATCAAATAAAGATTTGATTTTATTTGAATAAGACAATGGCTACAATCCTTAAGGCATGCTTTATCTTCAAAGGTAGTCTCATATATAGTGAATTGCAGCAGTCTAATTAAGAAATGATTAAGGCATGAGAGGCAATGAGCAGTGCCTCCTGATATAACAATGGCCCAAGAAGGCAAGAGAAATCCAGCAGATTGCATATATACTCTGCTTGGGGAAGTATAACCATCGGGCACTTTGACTTGTTATGTTTGAGCTGATGCTACTTCTTCCCAATCAGGCCATACAACTCCATGCACTGGGAAAGCACCTTAGCACCTTGACAATCCAGAGAAGATATACTCTATGAAAAATCATAGGAAACAATAACAGATATGCATACTGAAATTTTCACACAAGCTATCTTAATGAGCTACCTCCTACTTCACTAGACTTTTAATTGTCCAGAAGAAAAGAGCTCCTTATTTCCAGCCGTATCTCCCATATGGTCCTATTTTAGACTCAGATGTCAAGCAAGGGAAGAAAGGCAATTCAAGATTTGTCTATTTCTTCCCTGTCTGACTTGTCCATTGAGCTTGAGGAAATGCCTGGCTCATCTTCATAAGAAGAAGGGGAGGATGAGCTTGAGAAGGAGGAAGAGTGATGGAATGTCTAGCAGGCCCGGGGAACACAATGGACAGTACAGGACTAAAAGCAGAACTCTTACAAAGATGGTATGTCAGCCCCAGTGAGGGGAAGCATGAGAAAGTGACTCAAAGTAACACAACCTTAACTATTCTAGGCATAAGATGGCTTGGCAGACTTTAAAAGTTCTGTTGCTTTATCATACTAGTAATAAAGATCCTTCTTGAAATCTAAGCAGTTCTTGTTCCCTGATTTTGCCTTCCTCAAAAGGCTTAATCCTCATGTACGTTTACTTGTGGTATTATTTACTTTATGTCTTTTGGCAAGCTGTGGACCTTAATGTAATACATATTTATACACTATTTGCACTGAAGTATGCATGCTTGTGCATATTCTTATCAAATACAGACAGTTTAGTTTCCTAAACTGAGAACTGCTTCACAAAATATTGGAATGCAAATATTAATATATAGCTTTGTTTTTGTTTAGATAAAAAGGGAAACTGGAGAAATTTATCTTCCATCCTAGTCTTTGTACAAGTGGGATGAAAAATAAATTGTTCCCATGCAAAGCCAATGTGGAAATTAGCAAGGGGAATGAAGAGAATGTCAAGCTTGGAAGGGGCAATCATAACCTCTCAATAATTTCATGAGGATAAAGTCAAATCCCTGTGTATGCTGCTACTGTGCTTATGGAAATAAAATGGGATGCTCTGAGGAGTCAAGTGAATTCTTCAATTTTTAACTCGAATGTTCTGAATAACTTTTTTACCAATCAAAAACTGAAATGGAGGGACTTGAATTTGGAAGTATTCCCTCCTTTTCCAAAAGCATCTATGAGTTTATTTGCTATCACTTTTATAAATATACTTATTAAGAATGATGGATTTCAAGTCTCTTTTGATTATAATATGTAGTGATACCTAGAATATGTGAAATGGTCTAGTTGGGATATCAGGTCCCTTGGATACAAGTGGAGATATCTGTTTGTACATACAAATCATAATGATGGATTTTATAAATGGCTTTGCAAAAACTTGTGAGGTGGTGCTTTTATGAAACTCCTTTCAAGAAGAGACGTCTTAAAATCTACCCCTTTTAGTTTAATTAATTGTCTGGAAATTGCATTCTTAAAAGGAATATTCAGTTGCTCTGCACTGAAGGATAAAATATCAGCACATTAATATAAACACATAAAACAAATCTGTAGGCCTGTTTGGTAAATGTTTATGGGATATCCTTATAAGTCACATTCTTGCAGTATTTGCATTTTTTAAAAAATTGCAGGTTGAAATGAACCAACTTCAGAAAAGTTACAAAGCTCTGGAAGACCAAATGAACATCATTTTGTCCAAGCGCTTATGGTACATCATGCTAGAACAGTTCCTGATGAAATATGTCTGGAGTAGCAGCGGCTTGATTATGGTGGCAGTACCTATTATCACTGCAAGAGGATTTGCAGATGGTGGTAACAACACTTCCTTGGCTTTGAATTTTTGTGGAACAGTACTATAGGAAGAAATGGCAAGAGAGATATCTTCTATGTCATAGCCACTGTGCTAATAAACGTAATGCTAATACTGTGTAAATGAGTTCACTTTTAAATAATGATTATTATCTGTTCCCTTGGTAACAGTGAAGAGTATTTTACATACTTTGACAGATAAATCCATATTCCTCAAGTCCGGCTTAATTTCACTGTTGTCTATGGACAAGACTAGGAAGTTAGAAAAGAAATCATAGAAGAAAAAAATAACAAATCACACTGACATGCCATTTTTATGTAATATTTCTTTTTTTCTTTCCCATATTTGTTTTTGGAATTCAGTTACACTTGTCCATGCATAGCTCTTTTCCAGATGGACTAAACTAGATAGGTGCTATAACCCATTCTGAAAATAAGAGAGAGGGGAAAATTATTCAATATTTAGGTACTATTTATATAAACTACATTTAACACTAGGCCTAACTTTCCCCTACTGCCAGTATCAAGATAATAGTATTCCTTTCCCTGAATGCTACATACTCAATGCAACCAAACGGTACATCCAGATGTACTTTCAAGCATGCATTTCATGACTTTATGTTTTCATCTAGACCTCATGGAGAAATGACCTAAACTTTCCCCTGCAGTCAACATCAAGGAAGCCATATCCTAGCCCTAGTTGCAGATATCCTGTAAGATTTTACCATGAATTTTCCTAAGAAATTAGGGGCCCAGCGTAAATGTCAGAAGGCCATTAAACAGGAAAACCCACCCTGAATCTAACCCTGACAGTCATTTTTCAACCAGACTTCACAGCAGTCAAACCTTAATCGTAGGTGTAGATATCTATATAAGATTTAAGTTTAATTCACCTGACTGTAACCGTATTACTTGGTTCATCTTTTATTCATGTCAATATTTTATAAACTCAAAATATTAGGAATGTCTTGTCACCATAATAGAAATCCTGAAGAGCTAGAGTCTACTCCCAACTTTTTTTGTTCTATCACATAAGAATATTCCCAAGAAAATATTGAAAACATTGTTTCAATTGATTTGTTTTTCTCATTGATAGAATTGGAAGATGGTCAGAAACAAGCAATGATCAGTGAACGAACAGAAACCTTTACCACCTCACGAAATTTATTAGTCTCTGGAGCAGATGCCATTGAACGGATAATGTCTTCTTACAAAGAGGTATTCGATTAATTTAGTTGTGATAACAGAAAGGATGATATATTTTAAACATAAGACATTCCTAAATATAAAGTTTGTATTCTGGGCAACTATTTATGTGCAAATGGGAAATAAGAGCAAAATTTAAAACAGATTCTGAACGCTTAGACATATTCCACAAGTTAAATTTGGGGAAATAATGAATTTTAGGATCCTCTTTTGTAATTAATTTGGATTCTGATTGCTCCTCTATAAATAAAAGCAAGCATAAACAGTGTGAGGCCAACAGAAATCAATGTGTCCCAAGTGTCTCCCTCGAACCCCAACAATAGGACTATCATCGGGACTGCAAAAACTCAAGAGATACCAACAACATTCATTCTTTACTGTTATTTAGTGTATGTGTAGGTTTTTGCAGCTCAAATATGGTAGCGCTACCACCAGGTTTCCATCTCATGTGACTCTTTAAAAAAGTTTATTTTAGCAAAAATATTAACTAAGAAGCTGGCATGCTCCAAAACAAGCACTAGCCTCCAACTTTACATTTATTTGCTGGAATACTTTTGAGGCTCACAAAAGTCCCATTGGGATGATAGACAGCATTTAGGGGCCTACTCATCTTTTGTCCGTGGGTGTTTCATGACTTTAAAAAGGCCTGCTGATCAAACTAATGGAATTTTTACATTTCACATTACTTTAGTTTGAAACTTGAGTTTCATGGATCTTCTCTTGTGAGCAGAAAAATATCTGATAACATATCAAGACTGAATTCAGAGATTTCAGAAAAGCCTCTTGTTTGTCATCCAAAACAAGATTACAAAATTCAAATCAAACCTTTGCAATAATAAAGCATTTGTTTCTGTACTTTATCCATACACATTATCATTATTGCTTTAAATGATGATCATTTGTTCTTTTACAGGTCGCAGAATTAGCAGGCTACACTGCCCGTGTTTACAATATGTTTTCAGTCTTTGATGAAGTAAAGAGGGGCATTTACAAAATGGCAGATGTTACTCAAGAACGTGAAAGCAGCAACAAGAAAAGAAATAAAGCCAAACAGTGTATTAATGGTCCCTTAGAAATCAAAGGTGATCAATACATTTCTTTTTCTTGATTTCTGTTTAATATTTGACATCTGTGTATGATTCAAAATGGAAATAGTGGAATAGCTTTATATAATCTGTTCTTAATTATGTGTTTTGTTTACTAGCTTTGTGCTGCTTTTTATACCCAGGCATTTATTTATTATGTTCTCTATCACTGGCAGTGGAGCCAACAGGAAAAGGTTAACTCCACCACTTCTACCCAGAAGGCATGAGTAGCAGCTTCTTCCAATCCCATAGAGGAAATCCCGCTCCCTGAAGTTTTATATACTGCCTTCTAAAAATGGCTTTCCTGTGGTAGGAGACTCTAGCTGAGAGAGCTACATGGCTGAGCTGGAAGAATGAACAAGGGGATGGGGGAAGGATCATCATAGGGAGAGCCCACTATGGACTCCAGAAGCAATGGAGCATGGGCAAGGCAAGTATCCTGCAACACATTCATGGCTGCAGTCCAGTTAGAAAGCTTCTCCCTTCATCTCAGTGGACTAATCACTGGGAAGTGCCAGTGACCTTTTGAAGGCCTGAAACCTCCACCCTGTTGGAATGCCAGGAAAGAAAGCCTGATATTATTTTCCCATATCCTGCAGTTACCCACCCCCCATACATATATGGAAGGGTGCCAGGTAGTGCCAATAGCAGCAATTCTCCAATTCCAGAATAGACATCAGGATAAGTATCATGATAGCATCCAAGGCCTCTGTGGGTGCCAACCCATCAGATGTCTGTATATTCCACTGTAATGGGAAAGCTGGAAGAAAGTAAATGTGGAGATATGTCAGAGAAGGACAAGGAGGCATAAGCTAGTTTAGTGATGACCAGCATAATAGTTTAGATACAGGTGAGAACAGGGAAGTTTTGGGTTGATACTAGTGACTTTTTTTTCCCCAATGATGCTTTTTCCAGTTGAATACTATGCAAGATGGTGGTTGCACCTCACAGTTATGGTCTCCAATCTCAGATGCTACACATGATAGGAAGGTTCCTTTATTCCTATTGGGGAGCATGATACAAGCCAAAGATTATCCTTGGACAACGTTTTCCCACAATGTGCAGCTCCCCATCAAAGTCTCTTCAAGCCAAGGTGGAGTAGGCAAGACCAACAAAGCCCAACTGATCTCCAGATCAGTACTCAGTGGCTCAGATAGTGAGTAGTGGAGCATCAATTGAAAGCCATTCTTAACTGTAAGGCTCTTCTTGTTGTTGTTCAGTTGCACAGTCATGTCCAACTCTTCACGACCCCATGGACTGCAGTATGCCAGGCCTCCCTGTCCTGCACTGCCTCCCAGAGTCTTCCCAAACCCACGCCCATCACACTGACTATGCTACCTATCCATCTCATCCTCTGCTGTCTCCTTCTCCCTTTCCCTTTTTTCCCAGCATCACAGTCTTTTCTAATGAGTCGTCCCTGCACATTATGTGGCCAAAGTACTTGAGCTTCAGCTTCAATATCTGTTCCTCCAATGAGCAATCAGGGTTGATTTCCTGTAGGATTGA
>JANHZU010004068.1:317619-327969 GCA_032468055.1 Acrochordus granulatus | reverse complement strand
GTAGCAGGGAGGGAAGTCAATTGTGTTTAATAGGATCTTACTTACAGGTTCCCTCAGCGCTTGGTTCTCTTCCCCTTGTTTATGATCTCTGTGAAAGGACTGGGAAAAGTCATTCATAGGTTTGGGGTGAGACACCATCAGCATACTGAAAGTAGTTATATATTCTGGGTGACCAGAATGCTTTAGAAAGTCTAAACCCAGTTATGGATGGGATTAACAGGCTGAACTTGAACCCAAGCAAAATGGTATAATGGTTCGTTTTCTGTGGCTGTTATCCTCAATGGTGATCTCTCAGTATTTTGGAAGGAGCAGATTTACCATATGAATTTATTTTTCAGGGAGAATTTTAAACCTACACTCATGTATCTACAATAAGTCTGAAATTAGATGCACAAAATTATGTAGAATTACTTTCTAAATGTTTATATAACCCTAATTAAACATATAATCAGAAACCATGAAAACAACTTGAATTAGGGTTATCTTCAAGACTTTTCCTACCAGAGTATGTTATTACATATTTGAAACTGGAGTTGGAAGTTGGAATGTAATTTATACTGAAACAATGTAGTTTCTACTAAATGTAGTTTAATGTAATATAATTTATACTGAAAAATTAATCATCCATTTTGGAAGAAAGTGCACTGAAAATTCTCTACAGAAGAGTGTAAGGAATTAAAACCTACCAGACCAATATTCCCTTATTGTTCTGAAATCAAAAAGATGTGGCCTGTATCATGAAGGAACATAATGAGGGAGATGGGCAGTTTTATAAATGTGATTGATTGATAAGTAAATAAAAAAGTGTTTCAAATATTTCAATGTAATAGCAGTTCAAGCAGCCACAAAAAAAGAAGTGAGGGAAGGCAAGAGAAAAGTTGACTTGCTTCAGACTTTTCCAGAAAAATAGCAATCACGTTTTGCAAAATGTCCTTCTTTCTGACCTTAGGAATGCTCTCTCTTTGTCTGATGATATTGTTAAGGCTCTTGGTGATATGAGTGTCCAGACTTCTGGCCAGATTCCATGGTTTGCAAATCCAATGGTTGTCTTCTCCTCTAGATTAAAATCCACAGAAGAAAGGACAGTGGGTTTAATGTTTAAGGCAAGTGTCTTTTCCTCAGATCAGCTTTTATGATGATGCCAAACTTGCGATCCACCAACTTTAATGTTTGGTTTATTTATTTAATTCCAATCTTTTTTTTATTAAGACATCCAAATTATTCCAGTCCAGCTAAATATACAAAATCAGTGGGGCACACTGATCAAGGTCTTGGATCAGGACTGGGAAGATTTTTATTCATCCTTAGCCATGTGATCTCACAGGGCAACTTTGAATTAGTCACTCTCTTGAAAGGAGCTCCTGAATGAAAGGCACAGTATAAATCTAATATATACATACACTACTTATCAGTGAACCATAATCATCATAGTTACAACATGAAGTACCTGAAACAGAGACACTTGTTATTTGAATGCTTTCAACATGAACTGGAATCCAACTCATGTGGAAGTTTCATGCTGTTTATGCCAACAAATTACTTATCAACCTGTCTGATCTAAAGGGAAAAGCCTACTCATGTTAGTCACATGTTCAATTGAAGATATGTGAAGAAGGCTATCGTCTAACACAAGGTTACAGTGCCTGAGTCAATAAGAAACTTGAGTTTTAGAGAGTCTTGAGGTGGACTTAAAGATATAATTGTTTTCTCTGTAGGCAACTATTATGATTTATTTTTCTACTAAAATTGTATTAGTTTAAATTCAGATTGTTGACTGATGTTTTATAAAGCTCCCATATATTCTTACAACAAATTAGCAGAATCTCAAGGGACTTGGGGGCTTCTATAAACTTGAACTACGATAAGGAAAAAATAAAGTTAAGAACTTGTAATAAACTGTATCCTCAACTCTCAATATAAAATTTCTATCCAGTTTTAGAAGCCCTAAATTTAAAAGTGCTTTTCATTCTTACCATTCTACAACTCTCAACAACTCAAAGATATGTTTTTCTCCTGGTACAGGTAGTCCTTGACTTACAACTGCAATGGAGTCTGCCCATTATAATTGTGACAATGGGGCACTCATATGACCAATCTGATTTTATGACTTTGGTTGCAGTTAAGTGAATGCCACAGGTCATTAAGCAAATACCACAATCATTAAGTGAACGCATTGTTCACCATGTGGCACTGTTGCCAAAAACTGGAAGTAAATGCTGGGATATTACAAATGGTTGCCAAGTGACTGAAAAGCAGTCATGTGACTGCAGGGGGGGCATGGATGTCAGAACTTCAGAACTGGGTCATAAGTACCTTTTGAGGGATCCGTTATAATTTCAAACATTATGACAAAGCGATTTGTCATAAGTTAAGGACTACATGTACCTGTTTGTTCCATTTGCAATTCTTTGTCTCCCTCTGGGGCAGAATTCAGTTATCTGCAGTTGGTTCAACTCACACTAATGATACTGATGTATTGGCAAAATGAGATTGTTTCCCATCTCCCAATTAAATAAATCAGTTTTCATTTCTAGCATAATAAAAGCTGATTTGAGAAGCTCATAATGATAGCAGTTGTGAATTACATGCCTAGTAGTTATAAAGAGGGGAGCATACTCTTGCCATGGAAAATTTGAATATTCCAAACCATTTCTGTGCTCTTGATTCATTTGTAGCTTAGGGGCAAAACTCTTCTCAAACCTCAAAATGTTAATACTGAAGAGATGCATTCTTTGGCTTTCCGACAAGTAATTCTCTTATGAGAACAAAGTTAAGATTAACAATAATCAAAGCTATTATTAACATCTTATGAGTTTATTTTATATGTTGCTTATGCAGGATGTGGAAAATTTTCAGAACAAAGACTTCTAAGTAGAAATGGGAATGATAGTTCTATAAGAACTGGATAAAGAGGTGTCATTCGATTGGACAACTACCATAACCATGAGAACAAAATCAAGGTGTGACTAGCCAAGCCTGAGTTATATAATAAAAAATATATTGTATATGTAAATATTTTATATCTATAAATCTGTAAAATACTGTATATCTCCCTAATTTTCCTTTTAACTCTTCATGTTATAAAACTGGATGGGAATTTTAGAGCCATCACACAGAATGAGACATTAACCCACCTCGATTCTTATCTCTAATTAAAAGAATCCTGGAGGTGTCAAAAAGACTGACATCTGCAAAGTAAGAATGAATACTAGCATTAGGGGAGAATTGAAAATGCATAGTTGCCCTGTACCTGCTCTTACGCTGCTGAAAGAAACTGATGAACTGTGGCAGTTCTGTATAAAGATTGAAAGTATGAGGCAGCCATTTTGGCCCTTCTGAACCTCCAACCCTCCTAGAAATCGAGGCCAGGCAATCCTTCACAGTCAAGAGATTTTCACATGGAAACTGATTCACCATCACGTGAGGTTTTTCTTCACTTAGTTTTCTGAAAGAGAAGGAAGGCATTTAGCACAGGGAACACCAAACTAAAAAATATAGATATTGAACAGGGAAAAATAATTGTTACTTGCAGGGAAATAGCTGTGTAACCTGTAATCTTTGAAGTGGGAGAAGTTGTAAAGAATATCAGCTTCTTGTTCCAAATCCGTAAACTCAAAACGGGAGTGAGTCAGGTTCTGACGTACCTGCTGGAGATCAGTGTAAACTCTAGCAGAAAGATTGAGGAGAGGGAGCAGAGATTATGCAACTCAAAGCCTGTAAGCATACTGTCACTCCTAGAAATTCCTATTCTACTGTGAAGAGTAATTTATATAAGTCAACCACTTTGAGATACTGCCTAAACCATGTAATATTAGCAGTTGGGCAGAGACATATGGGAATTTCCCACCCCCGCCAATAACTCAGTCTAAACTATTTGTGGTTTTAATATCACCACTTCAAAATGGGCTTGAAAACTGATTGGAAAACAGTACAAATCACCTAAGATGCATGTAACAGGATCTCTTCTCAAAATATAGTTTCTATTTACTTCTATCTACACAAATTCAACATTACAAAAAGTTTAAGAGCAACATTCTGCATTTCTGATTCTCTGCACCTTGCTGAACTAATTACCATTCTGTAAGTTATTAGAATCTACATCTCAGATCACCAATTAATTAGACAAATCAGAATCCATCACTCTTTGAAAAGCTCTACCTCTAGCTTTAAGTGTTGAAAAATAATCACAGCAATAAGATGCTTATCTACAAGGCAAAAAACATTGATGAATAACATACTTGAAAATTTTATTCTTCTTGTAAATGGGAAGCCTTATCGAAGTAGGCAATTTTTCTCTGTTTTCAGTTAATATAGCCTAAAATACACAGGGACAAAATCCCATCAGTTTTAATTTCATGTTATCCTTTCCAAGCAACCACTTCTGAATTTCAGTAAGAGCAATCTATTCTCTTTGTAGCCTACTGGGCAGAAAGGGGTGATGCAAGCAAAAAAGGACTTGGCTACAGTTAAGCTACCCAACCAATAACCAAAGAGCATAGCTTTCATTTAACAAAATTGCTTTCTTCTACACTACATTTACCAATTTGTTGAGAACAATTTTCTGTCTCCAACCCCCAATCCTCCAGACCTGCACAGGGCATAGGCCCAGAGAAGTAGGTCATAAGTTGTCTAGTCTGGTGTTGAAACCAATAATCCATGAAAACAAAATGTTTTTCAAGATCTTTTTCTCAGAAAATACTCGGTGAATTTTTGCACACTTCTTTTTCTAAACTTATAGAACTGTACTTGAGCATGCTCTTCTCTTAGTAACTATATTCCTATCTCTGGAAGGGTTTTGTTCTGTAAATCTGGTGTAATAATTATTGCATTCCTGTAGGGTGTTTATTTTGATCACCCTGGGCAAGGAAGCCCAGCTTGACTGCTGTTGCATTGAGGAGAAAATTGACAAAAATCTCTGCTAATTTGGAACTTGTTCTAATCTCAAAAAGTTCCTGAAATCATGATCAAAGGCGGTTTTACAAAACTTCTGAACTCTAACTTTAATAATGGCAGTGCAAAGGAACAATTATGCTATTTTAAAAGACAAATGTTGTTATATAAATGAAAGTGGGAACATAGAATGAAATGCTCAGGTCTATTTTTTTAACATTAACAATTAGGGCACCTTATGCCTTGAGAACAAGTTGGAAGAGGCATTTTAGAACGCCTAATGTAAATGTAGCATCTCTTTGAAGCAGCTACATCTTTTTCCTGACTTCTACAGAACAGCTGAAGGAACAGTTGCTTTACTTTGAGTCACAAGGAAGATGACAGCTCTAGTAAACCAGATCACTAAAGCATCTTTCCCCATAGATTTTTGTGAAAGTCTGAAAAAAACATGGTCCTTTAAAGAGGATTTACAATTCTTTCCCTGAATCATTTTCAAATCCATTCACCACAGTATTCAATATATTTATATACATGCGTGTATTGTGCCTTCAAATCAGGGATGACTCCTGACAGCTGTCTAGGCTAATCTCTGAAGTTTTCTTTGACTAGATTTTTAGAAATGGTTTGCTACCATCTTCCTTCTAGGACAGAGAGTAAGTGACTGGCCTAAAATCACCCAGCTGATGATATAACACTGCATTTATATCAACTAATAATAATGAAGCCCAAAAGAGTCTAACATACAGGTACTCCTCAGCTTATGTCCATTCATTAAACAACTGTTTAATATTACTACAGTGATGAAAAAACGGTTTATGTTCTTGAAGTTCTGGCTGTCGCTGTACTCTCACAGTTACATGATCATGATTCAGGTGCTCAGATATCTGGCTCACAATTATGACAACAGGGAGCTGCAATCACATGATTGCCATTTGTGACATTCCGGGCTGGCTTCACATAAGAAAGTCAATGAGGAAGTGGGCAGGAAAGGTCATAAAGTGCTTTTTCTCCTACCAACAGCACATAGTACTGTGTGTGTCTGTGTCACATTATGTCACACTTTACGACTGCATTGCTAAGTGCACTTTATGACTGCATTGCAATCCTGGTCCCAATTGCTATTGTAACCCAAGGATTACCTGTAGATCTAAATATAATACTGCAGTCTTATTAGCAGTATCACAAACATCATATTGCATTACCTTTTAATGTTAATTAAAAGAACGGAACATGTAAAACCACAAGAAGACATCCGTACCTTATCTAGAGATGGGAAGTTACCATGAGCTTCCTAGGATGAAGCTCTGGTACAGCTATAGGTAAAGGAAATGAACTCCTGTCATTTTTAAAAAAATATGTATTGTACCCGATAGTGATCATCTGAGGGTTCAGTGATAAAACAGTTGATACTGGGCAGCTCACTGGATCGCCATGGCAGCAGACGACATTTTCTAATTAAACAATCAGTTTCCCCATAGGCATAATCTCGGGTGACTTCCTCTGCAAATGAAACAGTTGAAAAAAAATTCAAAACTCTGCAGTGCATAATAGAAGTAGACAAAAAAACAGATTTCTGAGATCCTTCCCAAATTCTGGCTGAGGCAACAGGTATCTACTTGAGTATCGTATTAATGATGTAAGGTTGAATGTAAGCATTTGTTGTATCAGAACTGAACTGAAATCACAACCCTTTGCACCCCTTGCACCCTTTACTGTTGAATATTTAACTTCATTTGTTACATTATTCTACTACTCATGCATCCATCATCTCTTGCTCTGAGTACTGTAAATGTGTTCCACGTGGGCTGCCTCCACTTGAGGAGTTCGTTAGTTAGTCCAACCAGAAATGGGTATTAACTATTTGGCACTCAGTCTTGGAAGCGCATGACCTCTTTGTTAAGAGGTCAGCTTTGGCTTCCTACAAAGCCCATTAAGGCTTGGCATCAAGTTACCTTTAAGATGCTGGCATAGATGCTGGCATTACCTATTTAATCTTGCTAGGAAAAGTAACTAGTGGTTCCCTACTTTGGAGAAGTATGGGGAACCAAGGATCAAAACCACTGCTTTTTGGTATCAGCCCTTTGGTACTCTGACTAGCTATCTTCTGGAAGCAGATGAAAATGTCTTCCAGAATATGTTTGGGCTTTGATGCCAGGATCTTTTTAAGGTTTTGTTTAGTTTCAAGAACAGTATATGGTGCTGGATTGAGACTACAAACACATACATACAAATCCTCTCTCCATTTTCCTTCCAACATTGATTTCAATGGCAAAAGAAGTGCTTTGAATGAAGGCCATAAAAAGCACCCCTTACCCAGTTTTCAAAGAATCATTGTTGAATATATAAGCAGTTGACATGATTGAACTTTTCTTCTATTCCAGAAGCAGAACGGGCATGCAGACAGACTTACCACCATTCTCAAGATCTCTTAAGGGCCAGAGAATAGTATAAGCAATTTGTTGTGGCATGTAAAACAAAGGTGCTGTTGCAAAAGTGGGCTCATCTGAATGCTGGATACGGGATCCAAATTCATCCATAATGTACCAAACTGGAACCTTCTCTTCAGCTGTCTGTACAAAAAATGTGAAGATGAAACAATAAGAAGTTATCTTAATATACCGTGCAAACAGAATGTAGTACTTTTACATTTAATTTAAAAAAATATTTCATTTCCTATTCATCTCAACAATTTTTAATACTAAAGTTTCAAGGTAAATTTGATTTCTGATGAGTTACTGAACACAAGCTTGTAGTTTTGAAATGTTTCTGTTCAGCATGCCATAAAAAACACCCCATACCCAGTTTTTCCATACCCAATAAGCACCTCATACCCAATAAGAGAGTTGATTTGTAACATCTCAGCAACAGAGCTTTAACAGCTTCAGTCACCCTTTTATGGCCATACCCCACATGACAGCTGATAGGTCTGGTTGTATCTCCACATTTCTTCTAACACCTGATTGACCGCTGCCTCATTTGGAACTTCTCCATGGAAGTCTATTTCCATCAAATTGGCCATTCTGTGAAGCAAGCCAGGGACCTGCATAAGCTGCTGGCGGGCATGTTCCACACAGTACGTCCAGGCATGATCAATTAGAAAAATGCTTGGAAGACAAAGATATGTTAAACATAAAGTACAGGTCATAGAAATAAAATTCTGCAATGGTATATGTTGAAAAACCAGATTAGGTGAAATTTACTTTTGTTCCTTTCCACTTCAGAATATTTCCCATAATCAACTCACTATTAAATAAGTTTGCTACTGTCTGCACAGCACTGCAAGAATATGGTCCATTCAATTTCTTTCCATTAGAAAATTTACCACAGCTGTGATGTAAACTTTCCAAACTCTCCAATAAACTACGGGCTCTTGCTTCCATTCTTTTGGCTCTCAATCACCAGAAGTCAAAAAGACTCCTATCCCTCAAAACTCAGCCCTTTGGATGCCACCTTCCTTTCTTTTCACAAATTTCTTCTTTGAAAACTCTGACATCATACCCATGTTGTTACTAAGCTTACATAGCCATAACTGAAATAACTGTATTATGTGATTGTTGCTTCCATTTTTCTTTCATTGTGTACAATTCCTCTCGTGTTACCTTTTTATTTTTATACTTCAGGTTACAATTCATAAAAAAACAAAGTTAAATTAAAACCAAATCAATAAAAAACAAATTAAAACATGCAATAAGAACAAATATATTAGCACAAATCTGCTTCCCAAAAAAGGGTATATTGAGGTCATTGGGTACAATGACAATGAAGATCTTTTCCCACACTACATATCCTGGGTCTCCCACAAAAGCTGAGGCACCTTCCCTAATCCTCTGATTTTAACACACTAGGAAAGATGCTCTCCTAAGAATCAGTAATGGGTATTAAACCATTAAATGTCTTGAACATTGGTATTAAATTCTTAAGTTCAACTTCAAGCAAAATTTCTGTTGCAAGATACAATTGAAAACACATATGCAAAATAGCATTATATCGGGTCTGGGAAACCCTCATCCTGAATTTGGCCCTCCGAGCACTCTGAGATCAAGCTGCTAAAATTTTGCAGCAAATGTGTGTGATATTCAAAGAGGGGATGTTATTTCATTGTGGTCACAAATACACACATACTGAGGATATGAATTAGAATACGTTTGCCCTGCCCTTTCCTTCTCCCATTAAGCTGGGAATCTATCTGGATCCTGACTCTGCAAACACTTTGTAAACTTCACAAAATTCAAAAGTATTTTCAAACAATGTCTTCAGATTTCAGCAGCATATAAATTTAATAAATAAATCAATCACCTGTCACAACTTGATGCTTGAAGACCATTTTCATTTGTGACTATCACTTTGTAGCAAAATTTATTGCCAGGACTGGACTTGTTTTTCAGATCTTCCTGTGTTTCTTCATTGCCTCTTTCTTCATCATCTACTTCTTCCACCTGCATTATCCCAAAATATTCGCCAGCATCAAAGACCTAGAATCATAACCAAAGATACTGACACCTGAAATTGGCACAGTACTCATTTTTAAACATCCTTTTATGTCAAAGCACTATAGCAGGTGGAAGCATCAACCAAACTTGGCTGATCTAAGCTAAGTAATATCTAACCGAGCTCGTATTTGAGGGGGATATCATTAGGAAGTGCCAGGCTGTAAAATACAGGTGGATACAAAAATATCTTCTTAGAAGTAGACAATGGCAAACCACCTTTGTTATGCTGCTAAGGAGTGGGGGTAGCATATGCTGTTAAACAGGAATAGCAATAGAAATTATTTGTAATTATCAAAATATGGAAGTCAGTGCTGGTAACTAAGGATCATAATCACCCATCACCTATTTGAAGCAGCTCAACTCTCATAGCACAGTTATCCAAGGACATAGTACATGTTGAAACACAAATGTAGTAAAAATGGTGGGCACCTCTTTTTAGATTTCTGATCTCAACATCCCCAGTCATAGCCTTGTAAGGACTGAAGTCCAAGAATTTAGAGGACAGCTGGCCATCTGCTTCCCAACTAAAATGGTATTTGAGGAAACCAGCCCTTACTCTAGCACAAATTAAGTCCCAATCTTATTGAAGAAAATGAGAGTATCTCTTCTTTTACCTTTTCCCCTTTACCTTGCAACTATTTTCTCTCTAGGAAACAAACTATTATCCAAAAGTTTTTGTCTTCAGGCAGAAGACAAGGATAAATAACATTTCTGGCACCAAAATATCAGAATTATAGTAAGACTTTGGATTATAGAGAGTCTTTGGATTTCGGTGGCATATAAATTTAATAAGTAAGTAAGTAAGGATACCATGCAGTGATTAACTCCTCACTGCAACAGGGGTTTTTCCGGGACCTTTTAATGAGGTCCTGGTTCGCCCCTGTTAAAAAAACCATTGCTGGACTCCACCTGTTTGGGTAATTATCGGCCAGTCTCCCACCTGCCTTTTTTGGGCAAGGTGGTTGAGAAA
>JANHZU010004068.1:274650-291663 GCA_032468055.1 Acrochordus granulatus | reverse complement strand
ATCCAGTCCAGATGCCTGTTTTTAAAACTTTGTTGCTATGCAATTACCCTGGACGAGTGAGAGTCTTCACAGACATACTGTACATCTGCTTATTCCTTTCTTGTCAAGAGCTTCTTCTGTTCATATCCTCAAATGTAGGATCACTCAATTGACTGATAATGAGGGAGGGAAAATCTTTCTTTTCCTATTATGTAAATACATTAAGGAATATTTATTCTGCTCTATCTTCACCTTAATAACTTTGAGATTGGAGATCTAGAAGCAGGATTATATCAAACATGAGACCACAACATGAGGTTTCTCTCCAATGGCAGAAGTTTCAATGGCAGGAGCTAATTTTTGTCCTATTTTTGCAAGCAAAGTAATGGAGATTTTTGTGACTCTACAGAGGCTGATGAATGGGCTCCTTCATTCATGTATAGTTGCAGTGAAACAAAATTAACTGGAGTGAAAGATTTTCTCAGTCATTCCCCAATGGACGATAAGTTATTTATTCCTGATAGTTGCTGGAAACCAAAAGAAAACCTATGGCTTGAAAATGTTCATTTTAAACTTGTCTCTCAGGCTAAGAATTTTTTTTATTTTACTGTTTGTTTAAGGTAACTTCAAATACATCTGTCTTTTTTCTTATTTTAAGGAGCCAATAATCTGATAATAGTTTAGCAAGATTCTCTTTTACAGTATTAGACAGTTATGAGTAGTCAGTCAGTGTAAAAATCTGTCTAGTAGAACTGTGCTGAATGGAATCTGGTATGACATCTGCTGTGGCAAAAAGCTAATTTATGTAAGGAAAATGCTAAATAAACATTCATTGATCTAAATGGAACAATGTAGAGCAATCCTCTACCCTAACCCTCTGTATCTTTATTCAGTACTTAATTCTTGACTTATTGGTAAATTTGTATAAAGGATTATACATGTACTCTATTTCTGAGATGTTTTTGAACTTCTACCTAAGTTGCGCTAATACACTAATAAATACATTTTATATTCAGTGTATCCCCAAATAAAAATTATGGAAAAATAATACTCTAAAAACAAATCAAAAGCCATTATGAAAAACAACATGGATGATAATTTTACCATTATGTAAGCCTGTGCAAATTCTACTCCGAATACCTAGATGCATACAGAAAAATATTTTGATCTCTGTAATAAAGAAGCGCTGTATTTTGTGACTGTTTTCTTCTTTGGAGAAGGTAAACTGAGACTTGTTGGTGAGTATATGTAATATTAATAAGAATCTAAGTAGAAGTACTCATCAGAATAAGAATGAAATAAGAATGGAATAGCTGGAGTGGGAAACCTTAATTGCATTTTTAAATTGGAAAAATTTAACCAAGTGAAGTTTGTTTATTTTTTTAAATCTTCAAATCCATTGGGAAAGTTTCAAAGCTCTGGGGGGACTGGAAAGAGGAAAACAGAATTGTATTTCTAGAATGTGAATCAAATAAATTCAGAGCATTAAAGACCAGGTGGTTATTTGTCAGCATTATTCAAGGGATTAGAACAAATTACAGATCAATTTGTAAGCACCTAGAGAGAAGCTCGCCATTTTTTAATAACATAGATAATGTAGCAAACTGGGAGACAAAGTCTGTATAATGTGTCTTGATTTCATGAGACATTTGATGAAGGCTGGAAGACAAAACCAATGTTGGGAGGGTTGCCCAAATTATTAGAAAGTCAGATCCTGCTTTTTGCTCATCAGTGACTCACTGTAAGGTTGGCAAGAGATATCCCTGAAGTAGGGACGTCTGCAGAGGAAAGGTCAAAACAGTCAGGATGATAGACACTATGTCAACACCAGTTGTTTGCATGAAATGTACATTTATATATTGGCAAAGTCTAGGTTAATCAGTTGCATTTCCATCATACTGACTTCTTCAGTAGCAGCCTCTGCTGGTACTTCAGCATTATAACCACATGTTGACTTTTTATTGTAGTGTCATATATTTAGACCAGCCTAGTATCTGTATACAGCATTAAGAAGAGATTTTCAAAATAAGAAAAGTCAGATTGCTTATTTATAACTGTCACCTTCAAATGGCCTTCTGTGCACCTGAATAACGGTGTCAGTATAAATTGGAGGTAGGGTCTGGTAAGGATATACTCTCCATGCCCCGTCTCCATTGGTCAATGTCTTTTCCATAGTCACTAATGAAGGTTAGCTTGTCTTTCCTTGTGGAGCTCAACCTGCAGTTCTATCCAAAAGGAGAAAGCAAAACAAGCAGACTGATGCTTTTTCTCTCTGTTTTTGTCACTATTTGTCTGCCTGAAGTCAGGCTTCAGCAACAAAAAAGAAGAAAGTAAAAATAATTTGGGGTTGGGTCAAGTCAGCAATGGACCTGTGCTGAAGTATGAGGCTTGGCTGATGTCTAGCAATGCCGTTCATTGACACAAATACGCAAACAATCACTACAACTTTTTTAGCCTGAAGTTTTTTAGACTTGGTGTAGCAAGACAGCAGGCTTAATGGCTGGGACACCAGGATAGAACAGAGCTTGTATTCTGCTCCAGTGGTTATTTCACATCCTTCCTTTTCACCCCAGTCACTGCAATCTCTGACTGGAGCTCACAGAAATATACAACATCTCTATGACCAACATGGATTATACAGCCCCTCCCCCAAAGGGGAGCTGTGGTGAATAAATCGTTCCATTTCTCACATATACAATGTACAATCATGGGTCTTTTACTAGCCAAACATGTTAAAACTCCACTCCCATTTTTTTGATTTCCCAATGTAAAAATAATTTTAAGAAAATTGAAATACAGTGGAACCTCACAAGACGAGCACCTCATTGCATGAGATTTTTGCAAGACGAGCAAAAAAATTGATAATTATTTTGATTGACTAATGGCGACTCGCAAGACGAGCAAGCTTCGCACAATACCTTACACATCATCAGTCAGTGCACTCTGTATTTCCCATTCAGGCAGCAACCACGCGAGAGTTCTGTCGACACTGCCACATGTAGTTTACTCCATTACTGTCCATGTGCTGTACCATGAGACGTTGCTGAGGGAAAAGGGAAAAGGCCCTTTTGCCTCAAGTGGCGGCAGCAGATCCTCCAAGCCAGCAGGGGGTGCCAGAAGCAGCCAGCCTAGCAGCAGCCGAGGCCAGAAGCTGCCTCGAAGCAGATCCATAAGTGCTGGTTAGTTTGTTCTCTTTCTGCTTTATATGGAGAGTTAATCATTGTTACTTGTTTCAGATGTTAGGGACAATCATTTCTACATAAAATTCCAGTGAAAATGATTTTTTGTGAATATTTTTGGGGGCGTGGCACGGATCGTCCGACTTTCCATTGTTTCCTATGGGAAACCTCATTTAGCTTTAAGAGCATTTCACACTAAAAGTGTTCTTCCAGAACAGATTAGTCTCGTCTTGTGAGGTTCCACTGTATTTTCTCAGATTTTAAATTCTGTGGCAATTCAAATGTTGCTGAAGTACATAATTCTAACCAACCCAGTTGTAATCTAACAATACAGGTCAGGAAGTCAAGTTGCCACCCCCTTGCAATACCAGAAGAGCCCATCATAGCAATGTGCCCACTTGCCTCCCTGCCTTCTTTCCATCCTGACCTCCCAAACAATGATGAATGCAGAGAGCAACAATCAGAGATGGGAAAGGTTTCAGTTACTAGATTTTGCAGACAGCAGATTTTATACAATATTGCCCTTAATGGTTTCTTTAGTGATATCAAGTAAGAGATGCTAACATACTGATTAATTAGACTGAGCTATCCATACTTGATAGCATTCATTTAACTCCAGGAAAAACGGCTTTTCAAAATTATTGCCCATTTTTTTTTCTAATATAGCTCCCTCTTTTTCAGGAATCTGATATATGAACAATCCTTCTTGTACCTAATTTTCTTCTCTTCCATTCATTCCCCATTCCCTCAATTTCATCTCCCATTTTCTTTGCAGACTGTGAGCATTTTTCCCCTTCAGAATTGAAACACAGGTCCTCTAAGGATTAATCTTTGCTGGTTAACTTTGAATTATGTGGTATATTCCTATTACTATAGCACTAGCAATTAAAAGAAACAATTAGGGCAGTTCCCACAACTTGTAAAACTAATTAACCAAAAACCAAAAAGTTGATTTAACTGAGCTGAGAAAAAATTAAGTGTTTCACTTTTTTTAATGATCAGAAAAAAACCCTTAGTCTCTAATACCTAGAAGAGCTTGCTGCTTTCCAATCTCCTTAATTTTCTCTTTGTTGCGAGGTCTTAAGTAACACTTGGCATCTTTAATTTTAAAGCGAGCTTTCTGTTTAATGGGTGGCATTAAGACGTCTAGAAAAAGAAAATAAGAAATGATAATCTATGCTGTATTTTTAAGAAACTAAGATAGCCCTGGATAGTTTTATGAATAAATGAAATATTAAACAGTAATTTTATACCTCTATTTTTAATGCTGGCATTATGAATAGTGTAAAATTTGATGAAATAATAAAACATCACACATTTCATACCACTGATTTGTACTGAGTTAGGCTAATGAAGCAAAACCCATGATGGGCTGGAAACAGGAATTTCGAAAGTTTGGTAGATATGAAAAATGTTATCTTTTTTGGAAAACAATCAAAGGCTTATTTATTTACTTATTTACCACATTTATATATACTCCAGTGGAATCCAGGCAGAATATAGCAGTGCTCAAAATAAAGTGCATAGTCAAAGAGACCCAGAATAACACATCGATGAAAAATTTTGCCTCTTAGGACCACAATGGACTGTGGCTCACTTAAGCAATAGAGCTTTTGGAAAATTAACAAAATAGGTGGCTAGATGTGCCGTCAGGAAGAAATAAAGTGGGACTGCCCCACAGAAGGTCTGTTATCTAGCCCATATCACATAAACCTCACAGGGAAGGAGTTTTCAACAGGCCCACTATAAAGGATTGGACCAGATGGGCAGATGTCCCTGTACTGATCTCTATAAGGCTTCTTATATATATAAGAATATATATATTCTATCAAGGATAGAAGCCTATTAGGGACTCCAGATAAGTGTTACTCTACATTAGTTGATGGACGTTGTCCTGCCAGTAGGTTTTCATGACTGTGTTTAGTACTAGTTGTTGTTTCTGAGGCATCCACGGAAGCAGTCCTATGGAAAAAACATTGCAATAACTAAATCAGATGATGATGACGGTGTGGGTTATGAAGAGGGTTGTAACTGACACACAGCCAAAGCCGAGAATCCAGAAGCACCTCCAAGTTACAAAACCTTTTGGTTCCATGAGTGGTCTTGAATCCCAATAAAATGGCCCAGAGAACATGCTTCCACTAGGCTTCTTTGCAGCTGATTTTACACTGTTTTCTCAACCATCTACCTCAAGTATGGCAGGTTGGAGACAAGGTGAAAGTTGCAAACATGGATGGCCTTTATAGGAGAGGGCACACTCCTATAAGGCCGATAGCACTCCCCCTTCTTCAAGGAATTAATTATCGCCTCCTCACACCTACTCAGCCACTCAAGGAGCCAGCAGAATCATAGGTCTAGTCCACAACTGGCAGAGTTAAAAGAACACTTTCTACATCTACTACAAACTTAAAAGAAATACAGATCCATCCACAGATGCCATCTTGCTCATGACTATAGACTTTACCCAACTGGCATCCAGCCCAGACCAGATATGAGCAACTTTCTGCCAAGAAATCAGCAGATTTTATTTGTAAACTGTCCATAGTCATACAAGTATGATAGGCAGTATAGAAATTTGATAAATTTTATCTGGCATTCCTGCAGGCAGGCATTTATTCTATTGATCCTTCCTCCAAAAGATCTGGGTAATTCTGAACAGGACCACTGGATTAGAAGCTGCAACTGCAATAAATGTGGAAAATAATGGTCCTTCACGATTGAATATGAATTCTTAACCAGGGCTTGCTTGTGTCCATGTCTCATTTGTCACCAGTGTTGCTCTAGATGTCTTTTCAGACACTTTATTTCCTTAAGTTCCCACTAAACTTAGGACTTTTTGGGTTGGTAGGCAGTTCAAAGGCCTTCTGGAGCAATCTTATCAAGAATTATGGCCACCTGCAAATCTTACAGATTGAACAGGCACATGATGGTGAAGAATTGTTGGGGAAACTCCCAAGTGCTTTCTGGGCAGATATGGGTTCAAAGGGAAATTGTTACTTTGGCATATGCTGGGATGCACCTGTGGGCAACCAAACACATCCTTTTCCTAGACTCATTCTGCAGGCACTTGTGTGATCTTGGGAAATGGTGCAGCTGCTTTAAGGACCTCATACAAGGGCAAAGTGACCAGAGAGCACATTCTAAAGCATTTCTCTTCCCCTTCAGATATGAAGTACTACACGTTTGTTATTATATATTTCCATAAAAAAGCTTTCTTCTAAACATATATCCAGAATACTTGTTGCAAACTGTATTCTTACCTATACAACTTGTAAGTGTAGTGTTGCGTTTTTGTTGTGACTTGCCCTGTTGTACTGGTACTCCACAGCTTACTGAATAGCTATTTTCGGAGTCTAGGCAAAATGAAAAGATAAATATATATATATCAGTATTTTCCTTTCGTTCCACTGATTTATAGAAATATTGTTAATATGTATTCATGTTAATTAAGTAAGAAGCTGATACAAAGCTGGCTTGACATAGATGTACCCAATCAGTTTTGTGATATGTTTAAGTTGATTGATACAATCACAAAGAAATGAGTCATTTATATCTGGAAATAACTCTTCCCTCAGTCAATGCTAGTTTTTAAATAGGATGAAGCCAGAGAAAAGCTTAGATCAACAGTTGCATAATGGATCAACAGATACTGTACATAATGAATTCTTCCTACAGATTCTGGGACAGCAAACAAGTCCACACACACATGCATCTTCCTCCTCACCCCCACCCCCACAAATGGTGCTGTTCTTTTTCATAATCAAAAAGGCAAATTAAGAGCAGGGACCTTATTCCCTTCCCCTCATTCAGATGTCATCAGTCAGTGAAGAAACATCAACCTTTTAGCTCAGGATTGGGTTAAGACTGGGGCACGAGGCAAATATTTGCACAAGCATTTTACAAGTGCATTCAAAGAGATCCCTACAATCTGTTGCTACCAGCTGCTTAGTCAAGATCCTTTTGACTATGGTTTCTGGAACAGAGGAAAAGAAGTTCATTGATCAGCAGCTGTCAGCCAAACCAGAGAAGAGTTTTGGAGTACAAAGAATTGTTCCCCATTACTTGTGCTGGTCAGCCAAAGACCTCAAGAAGACCTTCTCTTCTCTCAAGAAGAGAAAAAGCTGGTTTGAAAAAGCTGGAATGTCCTCTTTGGAGGTGAGCTGGAATGTCCCCCTTTGGAGGTGAGGGCATGCTTGCAAATGGCCCAAAGGTTCCAGTCTGATCCAACCCCCTAAGGCCATCTGACTGGGACTATGATATGAAAGGCTTCAGAGGGCAACCACAGTGGAACTTCAATGATTCCTTGTCAACTTAAAGGTATTAACTTTTAAGAACAACAGCAAGCTGCCTCAGGTATGGGCTGGGTTTAAAGGGAAGGTCATGTCGGTAGGACATGTGGAGAAAAGAAGTTGCCAAGATTTCTGATGATGTGCTTAGCTACATGTGTGAAAAGGCCACAGCCTGTCAAACAAAAAGAAGCAGAATCCTTTCTCAATATGTTTTTAAAAAGTAGCTGAGTACTTAGATCAGCTCAGCATTTCTAAGTATCACACAGCCTTTATTCTCTTGCAGTTTGATGTTCTACCCTCAAGTATCCTAGAAAGGCAGAAGAAGATCCAAGAACTGGAGTAATGGAATAGTGCGCCATTTTCAAACTCATCTTCGTTAATCTTATGTACAGCATCTTTTATCTGATCTGGTTAAGCAGACCAGGTTTGGTGTAATAAAAATATCAACAGTTAACAATTGCCTAACTTTTTTGTACAATAACCTAATTATTGTAATAATAGCTTACAATAAGCTTTACTCACTTGTCTTGTCCCAGTTGTATTTACAAACTATATCTCTTTCATTTGAACTGTGCTAATTGAAATATATTTTAACTCAGTTTTAATGCCACTTTGTGGTCAAAAGTCAAGATGGCTATGTTGTACATAAAAATAGGTGGAGCTTCAATTTCACCATTGTGATACCATCCTGGGTTTTTTTTACCACACTGTGCAGATATCTCTGCCTGATTTATTTTATGAATCAAAGAAAAAATGCTTTTGGAACAAACCTGGAATAAAAAGGGTGTTTGACAGACAGAATAAGAAACAGCTCTCAATTCCTCCTGATTTGCTACAGAACAACTGAGTCTTGGGAGCTGGTTTGGCATCAGGCAAACATTTCACCATCTCTGAGGAAGAAAAAGCAAGAAGGAAGTGACTTATTCAGATGATTGAAGGATGGATCTTCCAATCAAATTCATTTTGCTTCCAAATGGGGTGACTAGAACAAAAAAGTGAGCCAGGTTGAAACAAAGTGAACATATCCAATGGCTATGACCCAAACCACAAATTAAAAAATGTAAAGGTCTAGTTCATAGGATTCCTTTTAAATAAGTTTTTAAGATGTATCTACATAGACGGAATAAAAAATAACCTTGAAATATTTTCAAATAACTG
This sequence comes from Acrochordus granulatus, assembly GCA_032468055.1. NCBI lineage: Eukaryota > Metazoa > Chordata > Lepidosauria > Squamata > Acrochordidae > Acrochordus > Acrochordus granulatus. Next base: position 283,058 of record JANHZU010004068.1, on the reverse strand, counting down.
AAAACTTTAATTGATCAACAATCCATGTTGAATTTGCTGCTTTGAGTTGCACTTGTATACGGAAATATGTGACTAAATTCAGCTATAATTAATCATATAACAGTTATGCATGGAAGAAATGCCTCAGATCTCCAGCAGCCCTAGCCCTTTCTGCCCTTCATTAAGAAACTGATTTAAGTTTAATGAGTGAATGCCTTACAGAGAGTAAAGAATTTGCTGTATTTTTCAGTGCCATAGAAAGCTTGAAAAAAGTTGGACTGCTTTACTGAAGAGCATTGTGGGTCTATCATTGTGATCATACAAGATCCAGAGCACTTCTAAATTCATTAGTTTTATTTTTGAATAAAAATATTAAAAACCATATTGGAATTGGAAAATTGTATTTAAAAACTAGAATACTTTTTGAAGTATGCATAACTCTATTACTATATATAGCAGAGCAGCCCATTCATAAATTGCAATAATTGGGTAATGACAGTGAGTTTTATTTGGAAGACTATGGTCCCCAAATGAAAACTTCAATTATCCAAGACATATTAGGTTGTGATGAAGTTGTTCACAATTCAATGGCCATAGATATATCTTTTGGAGGCCCATTTAGAATCAAGAGATTAATAATTTTTGTGGCCATCAAATCATACATCTTTCTAGGGTGCGTATTCTGGAAAAAATGAAAATAATTTAAAGAGACAAAAATAATATTTATCATGTAGCTCAAAATGCTGGAAACATAAAATGTTAGCAAGGAAAATGAAAAATGAAAAAAGAAAATGTTACCATTTTTCTGATTCATCTGTATATATATAGAGAGAGAGTGTGTATACATGGATATGTCTAGTAATCCCCAAATAGGAGGACAATAAAAATACTGATTAAAATGCTATTTAGGATACATGATTAAATAATATCAGTTCCTCTATTATTACTTAAGTTTGTTATATAATAAGTTAATATAAAAGAAAGTAAATCACATATTTTCTTTTATAAATCAAATGCTATAAATTTCAAATTACCATTGTCTGAGGATTCCTGCCCTGAGGACAGCATTGGAATAGAAGACTACCATGGTCCCTTCCAAATCTAGAATTCCATGATTCTATCATTTACATACAGACAGTCCATGCTTAGAGACCATTTGTATGGTGAGTGTTCAAAGTTATGATAGCACTGAACAAGGAGATTTACAGCTGGGCCTCAAAGTTGTGGCTATCTCATGGTCATATTATTGCTATCTATGACTTTCCCTGCTGGCTTCTGACAATCAAAGTCAATGGAAAAGCCTGCAGGAAGTCACAAGTCACAATCACATGATATCACACTTAACAGCTGAATGTGATTCACTTGTAATCACAACTGGAACTGCCAGAACTGCTATGATAAGTTGGCATGGTCATGTGATTTTTTGCTTGACAACTACATTGCTTAGGGATGGAGTTCTTGGTCCCAATTATGATTGTTAATTGAGGACTACCTGTATTGACTTGAAATTTTCAACAAAGCAAGTCTGCTTTCTTGCTACATAATAATTTTGTTGCAGCTGAATGCTAAATTTCTTTTATATAAGGTTACATTATTGTAGTATTATGTTATGACAATATGTAGCAATGTAATAAATTGAAATTATTCACTCATATTCAGTAAAAAACAATGATTTCTTGATAAATATGCCAATTTATAGATAGAAAACTTTACACTGAAGCCAGAATATTTTAGATATAAAATAGTAGCTTAATAGTAGTTTAATATGGCTGTGACATGTTTTAAAGGTACATATTTTAAGACAACCATAGTATATATATATATATATTTAAAAGTAACCAGTAGATGTCCCTAATATCCATAGATATGAATTATCTGCAGCTTAAAATTATATGCAAACTAATGGAAATATAAAGACATTTGCCCTGCATTTTCTGGCCATTTCTATTCAACTTTCATTCTAACTATAATATGAACTCTAATGAATTATTAATCATTTTACACTGCTAAAATGATTATGAAATAGTACATGAAACTTAGTTTAAAAAACAAACATATAATTTAATTTTTGTAAAAGAGATAATGTATTTTATTTGTTTTGTTTTTGAAATCTACTGAAAATCATAAAAAACTGTCAGAGATGGGATAGGAATACTTTATGAAATTTGACAAGTATGAGAAACAAAGCAATTCAAAGTTTAAATAATAAACTACGTATTAAAGAGATTTCCTAATTGCTATGGCATTACTGTACATTGTGTTTGGAAAAAAAGTATATCATACCAGTGATAATTGTGGAAAAGCTAGCCCTTCTTACTAGAGGAGCAGGTCCCTGACTTGAGGGTCCTCAAGATCCATAACAAATGATGGGTAAAGTGGAGACTGTAGCTGTGGAGAGGGGACCTTTTTCCACTTGAGCTGCTTTATTAGTTGCAGCTTTTCCTTGAGAAGGACTCCCTAGAAATAGTAACCATCACCTTTTTCACTTCTGGGGGCTGTACAAGGGGCTGCCCTGAAAACTGCAATTGATCTGAAATGCTCATTGGTGGATAAAAGTTACTGTTCATGTACCAGTGTTGATGATGCTGTGTTGGTTACCAGTAGGTTACCAAGGTACAATTTAAATTCTGGCTTATGTGTTTGGCATGTGGGTACTGAATGGACTACTTCAAGTAGATCCTACCCATCCAGATAGGGTAAAAATAATTAACGTACTTCACCAACATGAGATTCAGGACAAAGTGAGAAACTCCTACTTTTTACCAAGAGCCCTCACCTGATGGAACAGCCCCCATCTGAAATTTGAGTATTCCATCTCTACAGACATTTTAAAAAGCCTTAAAACTAGAGTTATTCAGATTAGCAGTTATCAAAGATCTCTCATCAAAGCACTTTTTTCTTTTGTATTTATGACTTTAAAAATTATTATTTTTGCATTATTAATATATTACTATTATTCTTCTGTGGTTGCTTATGATTCACTGCCATGATTTCCACTTTGAAAGTGGTACTATATAAACATAAATAAATAAGAAACTGAAACCTGCTATTTTTATCTCCTTTGATGAAAAGCTCATTGTGAGGGAATGGTACCCTATGTTTAAGAATTAAATGAAAGGAAGGAAACATCTGTGCAACAATGGAAGAAAAATTCAGAAGATCTCTTTCTTAGTATAAGTACTGAATGGGTACACTATTAGGCTTGAAAAAATAAAATATAGTTATTCAGACATTGTTAATAACCTTCCATTAATGCAAAAAGTAAAAAAATGGCAGATGTCTGTTACAAAATGTTACTTACCAACACAATCTTTTTTATTCCAATGTAATTTTTTTCCAGATGGACATAAACATTCATAAGTTCCCACAGTATTAAGACATCCATAATCACAGCTTCCATTGTTGATGCTACATTCATCTACATCTAAAGATATATGTAAATTAAATCACATTGCCTTATAAGGGTTTGCTTTTATTTGTATGAACAATAGTAAAAAGTACTACATTATATTTTAATATTTAATAATGAATACTAAATGCAATATTTTAGATCATGTTCATTGTTCCAAAAAGTGAAGGAAATTTCTCCTTGAATCTGGCTAGAAGACAACATGGAAATGCTAGAAAGAGACTAGACCAGTATTTCTCAATCTTGGCAGCTTGAAGATGTGTGGATGAGCATTCTGGCCAGGGAATTCTGGGAGTTGAAGTTCACATATCTTCAGGCTGCCAAGGTTGAGAAACACTGGACTAGGTTGTGAGGTAAAGATATTCCCAACCCCTCACCACAGAAGAAAGTCATGGCCAAGTACTTCTACAGTGTGGCTGAGAAAACTGCAAAGATACTTTGGAGACTCTCACTTCAGCAAGACAAATGGCTAAATACATTTCAGTTTAATATCTACAGATACTTCTTTACAGATGCCTTTTGGCTATGCTATTTTCAGCCTTGGCAATATCTGTTTCTCATTGGTTAATATTTACATGCTGTTTCTATGACAATTTAGACTAATTTGAAACTACCATAAGTGTTGTATGTCCCCTTAAAGAATTAAACTATTTATACTGTACTTCTCTTCAGCCTATCCACTAAAATCTGGAAGAGAGGCTTCCCCTGGATCCTTTCCCAGAGGGATCTGCAGAGTCACAGAGTCTCAGTTGCTGACTCCTTCTTCTGGAACCTTGTTATCCTGAAAATCAGATTGGTCCTTATCTTCCTGAGTTTTCAAAAAAATCACTGGGTTTTTTCTAGCATGCTTTCTGAGTTGGAGATGTGGTCTTTGATCACTCCTAGAGAGAGGGGATGTGTTTAAGTTGGGAGGTCTTGACATTTAATTAATTAATAGGCCCAGCAAATAAATAAAATCATTTGTGAAGTTGCTGAACATACATCAAACAGTTTTTAACCCATTACAATTGTTAAGTGATAATGTACTTGTAATCTGTCTCTTATATAACCTGCATCTGCATAACCAACATTCTTTCCCCTTCTTCCCCCCTCACTCCAATTTAAAATCTTTAAGAGCCTAGGCATTCCATGAATCTGATGGAGAGAGCTGCACTCATGAAAGTTTATGTCTTTTAATAAAATGTGTTAGTCCTTCTGATTTTTCTGTGAACTCCAATAATTCTTCATTAGAAATTTAAACTTTTTTAGATGACAGTCATAAAATAAAGACAGCCCTTAGCCTAGCCTAACAATGGTATTGTGAGTCTCTTTCTGACATATAAATATGAGGCATGCTGGCTTCTCCATTCTTATTCCTTTGCTAGGTTCTATAGCCTAGATAATTTAACTTATAAATTATATAACTTACACCCTGAATAATCTTGATCTGCTGACTAATCTTGGGGACCAATCAACATATCTTTAAGTTGAAGCATATTGTTAAGGCAAAAGTTATATAATTTAATGAGAATACTATCTTGTTCATAAATACCTATTCAAAGAATATAAATAATTTTGAAAAAGAAATTGGATTTTGCTGGTACAGATCAATTATTACATAGAAAGCAAACAGCTCTGAAATTTATTCAGTGGAAAAATGGTTAATTAAATTAATTATTAAATTAATAATTTAATTTAATTGCATTGGTAAATGCAAACTAGGTTCTGATTAGTAGGGCTAGGCAGCCTTTGAAGTGAAAATTTGCTTTGGATTCATGGGGATGTGCAGGTGGCATTCTTTTAACCAAAAGCATCTGTTCCTGGAACTGTGGTAGCCACCTAATCAGAGCTGCTTAAAGTGTTGCTCTGCTCTTCAAAGCACCTTTGAATTTGAATCACAGCCTTATTAATCACCACTTTGATATAAATTACATTTTGTAAACTATGTTTTTATGAACAATTGACAAAATATTAAAATGCTAATAACTAACACTAAGAAATTTCAAATATAAATAACATTCTATCATTTTTGTAGTTAGATTCTCTTCTGTCTTTACAGTATTCATTAGAGTTTAATTTTCTATATTAAGATTCTTGGCATATTTTTAAAATCTGTCCCTCTTGTTAATGCAGTTCTGACAATATCGCTTTCTTAAAGAATTTCATGTGAAAGATATAAAAAAGAGTCAAATTTCCAACCTCCACAATGTGTCATTCCATATAAGATATAACCTTTGTGACATAGGCATTCAAAACTTCCAGGATAGTTGATACAGATATGATCACAGGTCCTTTCAAATGAACATTCATCTATATCTTGATTCAAAGAAAGAGAGAGAAGGGAGATGGGACGTATTATGATAATTTATATAATTAACTATAACACATATTGAGATTATCCATGTTTTTTAATAGCCTATAATAAATCATGCTTAACAACTGTCAAGCGAAGAATAAAATTTTGATTTTTCTGCAAGGAGAACCTATGTGCTTTCCACATGGAACAAATTCTCTATATGCAATGGCATACATTTCTGTATTTTCTTCCCAGACATTATCTCCATTAAAAAGTGACCTAAGGCAGCCACTGAATAAATACAAAGAGGACCAAACTGATGTTTAAAATATGAGTCAAAATGTCTTATTCAGCTGTAGTGTTCATTTTGATCACAGAAAGTCACTACTGAATCTCTATCTTGTATCAGGATATTACTAGAAAATTAACTTTGCAGTCTGGGATTGCAGTTCCATTAAATTTTCTTTGCTGCTTTACAAGATCACTTCTCACTAAGATAATAGTTACCCTTTTAAAATTCATGATTTTTACGGTTGTATATACTAAGTACACAAAACGTTTCACACCCATTATCAGTCTGATCTGAATATATATTTGTGAGATACTTAAACCAACAAATATAGTAATATGAATAAATACATTATTGTGTGTTGCTTTTTCCTGCAACCTCAAAATCCCAGTCCCAAAACAAATAGCTTTTAAACAGAAAGATAAAGCAGAATTAAATAATATACATATCTATATACGCAGACATACAGACACACGCATACATACATATATAAAAAATTCCCTTCTCACCCTTGTGGGTGGTGTCTTCCTCAATCTTGGGTCCTCTACCAGAATCCTGGGAATTTGTGGGTTCTGTGCAATATCTTAACTGTTCCTAGCACTGCACTCTTTTGGAGGGAGAGCTCTAACATTCTTGGCACCTTTTAGAGCCACACACCTAGCTTCTGAGTGTTTCTACCATCATTGGGATCACTTTGGCTTTTACTTTCCACATCTTCTCCAGATCCTCCTTCAGGCACTGGTACTTCTCCATATTCCTTCTTCCTGATGTTGCTGTCACTTGGCACTGCTACATCTATCACCACCACTGTCTGCTGGTCATGGTCTATCACCACAATGTCTGGTTGATTGGCTAGCACCTGTCTGTCTGGATCATAGTTTCTTATTCTTCATGACCTACTGTGGGATCTCCTATCTGGACTTGGGAGGATTTATCGAAGCATGGTAAACCAATAAGTCATCTTTAAATAGATGTATGGACCTTCTGCAGGCATTTCAGGCTTTATTCTACAATGTATTTCTTCAAAAGAGAAAGGGAATTAGTGAAAGAACTGCCTCAGCTTTGCCTTTTTTCCTCCCCTCTCCCTTCTCCTCCAATCCTCCTTGTAACTTTTCTCCCCACAATTCCTCCTTGTCCTTTCCTATCTTCTTCACACCTTTTTTGCATGTTTACAAGAGCTCGTGAGGCCTAGTGAATGCTAATGAGGGAGGAACCGGCCAATAAAGAACGCATGTGGAATTTGAAAGATCTGAGTGTGCTTTGTGCATTTGGCAGTCATTTGCCTCTTTTGGCAATAAGTGCATGTCAGTTGGCTTGTCACCTCTGAGGATGGATCCTAGGAGGGATCCAAAAGCTAAGGAAAATAAAGTCACAAGTTTTATTCCTTTGTGCAAAAGTATTTTATTACAGTTTAGCCAATATTCTGAGCAGATATTTCTGTACACAATGCCAGCTACTTGATTGTTCCATTCAGTGCATGCTGTTTCTGCTTGCATTTTACACCCTGCCACTATGTGTTGTTCCTGAAGACTCTCTGCATAGTCTGCACCTTGGATCCTGTCTAGTGTGGTATAGCCCTGCTTCTATGGATCTGGTGGTTAGTGCCTGTTCTTCTGTTGCTATGATCAGTGCCTCAGTGATGTTTTTACTCCAGCCTTTTCCAGCCATTGGTAGGATTTCCCAATATAGCAAATATGAACAACATTCTATCATTTTTGTAGTTGATTCTCTTCAGCTGTCAATGGTACATCCCATGCAGGATCTTCTCTTGCCATGGCACTTCCTTTGCTTGATCTTCTCCCCATGCCTGCTGCTGCCTCAAGCATTCTCTCAGAAGCTCATCTTTGAGGGCCATCTTACTGATGTACTCGTGGATGCTCCAGGTTTCACCCAGGACAATGGCTTTGACAATGGTATACAGCTTCTAGGTGTTAAACCTGGGGTGGAAACCACCATACATTGTGAAGAGCTTCTGAGTCTTCATGTTGGCAGCCTCCAGGTCCTTATTTGGTCAGCTCATTATTCTGGTAGGGCATCTGATTACTGTCAGAGCATATGTGTTGATGGAATGGATCCTGTTCTTCCCAGGTCACTCTTCAGGATGTGTCTGATCCTTTGTTGGTAATTGGATGTTATTGTCTTCCTTTCCTCTTCCTTATGGAATGTGACTCTGGGATACCAAGACACTTATAATGGTCTGTATATTTGCTATGTGGCCTACCTAATTCTACCCCATCAGTCTTAACTACTTTCCCTCCCTTGAATACCATCCAGCGACACCTCTCCAGTCCAAATAACATCCCAATGTTCTCACTCATGCCATATGGATCATGAATTGATGTCTTGTTCACTCTTAGCAGACAACTAATTGTGAACATGACATCAATTGATGTCATACATGTAAAGGTGGTGGCTGATGGTAATTCCACTCTTGAACTTGTATCCATATCCAGTCC
>JANHZU010004068.1:236739-249430 GCA_032468055.1 Acrochordus granulatus | reverse complement strand
TTGTTTCAGATGTTAGGGACAATCATTTCTACATCAAATTCTGTTGAAAATGATTTTTTGGTGAATATTTTTGGGAGCGTGGAATGGATCATCCGATTTTCTATTGTTTTCAATGGGAAACCTTGTTTCGCTTTAAGAGCATTTCACACTAAGAGCATTCTTTCAGAACGGATTAGTCTCGTCTTGTGAGGCTCCACTGTATTTGCTTGAAATGGGTTGGATGTTCCAGTCAGTCTCCATTCTAATAGAATAACAACCAGACAATCTTGAACTGAAAGGCATCATTGAGAGACAAAGCTATTTTTTAAGCTTCAGCTTTCAAATTTTTATTTCAAGCAAAATTTTATGTAAAAAGCCCCACTCATCCTATATTAAAAGGAGGAAAGAGAAGTCAAAGAGTATATATTTGTCAAACATATTCTGCAACAGTCTCTCTGTCCTGCTCTCTTCCTTCCTACTTATCTCATACCAGGTTAAGCAGTCCTGACTAGTATTTAGGTGGGACTCTTACAGGCTAGGTAAAGGTAAAGGTTACCCTGCCAATTGTGACTGACTCTAGGGTGCGGCACTTATCCCCGTTTCCAAGCCGAAGAGCCAGTGTTTGTCCTGGGACGCTTTCATGGTCACGTGGCTGGCATGACTAGATGTCAAAGGCACACGGACACTGCTACCTTCCCACCAGAAGGGGCAGTACCTATCTATCTACTCGTGCGCATTCGGACTGCAAGATGAGAGGGTGCTGAGGTGGAAGAGCAGGAGCTCGCCCTGCTGCGTGGCAACACCAGGTCTTGAACTCGGGCCGCTGACCTTCCAGCTAGCAAGCTGAGCTCTTAACTGCTTGCGCCACCATACCAGGCTAGACTGGAACATAAAAAGAAAAATGTCACAAAAGAAGATAATGGAGATGGCTTGGAGTTGCACTGTCACAGAGCATGAAGATATCCATGTAGTCACCAAGAGTCAAGCTCTATAGTGGCTTTATGTTTTTATATAAAACTTAAAACCAACAGACACACACATTCAGATAGCCACATCCTATGGGAGCCCAGTTTCTAAGCTACTCCTCAATACATGCAAAATCTGTCTACAAAATACAGAATGGCACAAAATGGCACAAAGAATGGCACAAAACACAAGTATGGCACAAAAATTAATTTTAGCAAAGATATTTAAATGATACAACCTCCATTATTATGTACATGTGTTCACATATCAGTGTTGTCTTATTCCTAATAATGCTAAGCATTCTCAGAAGTCTGGTTTGCGGTGAATCTTAAATATTGGGAACTCTTTATGGAATAATTGGGACAGTTTATATCTGAAGGTTTGAAAGGAAGAAAATGAACCAGAAGATCTAAGTTTATTGTTTAAATTTTGCCTCTTCAAGAAGTAAATATTTTATCCTGAGAATAAAGAGATATCTATAGAAAAGGAATGGCTTTTAAGGAATGAGTAAATAATTGGGTTGAGCAAATACCAACATTTCACTGAGGTAGAAATTCTTCTTTTAAATTCTTTAAATAATTTATATTACACCAGTATTCACTTATTTTTAGCCCCATAGTTTCTCTTGCTGCTTCCTCTGTTCTTGGATAGTCATTGCATCTAATTCAGGATGGCACTGGGGAATGACAACATAATACTTTACAGCCAGTAATATTTGTGTAGATTACAAAAGCAACTGAAAACTATTTAAACAAATGAGTGAAACATTCTGCAAAGCAATTTAAACACCTGACAGGAGAGGTGCATTTTGTTCTTTTTTTCTCTTGTAAGGGCATATCCTATCTGGGCTGCTATAACCTGGGCTGACCATTAGATGACAGCAAAGAGATTCAGAAGCTTGAATTCACTACTGCCATCTAGTAATCCTCCAGATGTTGCAGCCCAGATAATAGTCTATGCCCATCTGCTCTCTTTTTGCAGTGCTTGAAATTTAGCTTCCACTTAACATAGAAATATAGAAAAATACTTTGAATCTGCTTATATTATTTATTTATCTACCCTTTATTGTGATTGTCAGAAATCTTTTTGGTCTCTGACTCTGGCAAACATCTGCTGCATCCCATTCCCTGTGATTTTTTTTTTACTGGAGGCTCTAACACACTGAATCTGCAGCCTTCTGTGTGAAAATATTATTACAGAGTCCATGCAAATTGCAAAAAGAATGACTTATTAATCAGACTGATACCAAAACAGTACATGCTTGCTTAAAACAAAAACTACAAGTCACACCATGAATGCAATAACCGCCTACTACAAAAGTTGTTTTTGATTCTCACAGAGCTATTTTAGCACCTCTGCTTGGATTTATTTTTACAGGGCTGTGTATATGTGTTAAGTTCCAGAACTGATGTACTTAAGTCAAGTAAAAGGTGACAAATTTGCAAATTAAGGGAAAGGCTGGATGCATAAGAGTAGGGAGCTCATGAATGTTGAAAATATTTGCTACCTCACTGATCTAGGACAATATTATTTCTTCTTCATAACTCTTCACATATATTTTAAAGGAGATGCACAGGGCAATCATCTCACCAAATATTTGGGATAGAACCCAGAATGATAGTCTCCGCTACATGCTTGTGTCATATCCACTTCCACAGAACCTGGAAGGAGCTATTCCATATGGATTGTATTTGTAGCTATTTATCCTTTAGTAATATTGAGAAAAAGTATTCCAATATTATCTGACAACAAATTACAAATAGAAAAAGTTGTTGTTCAAGTTCAAATAAGTCTATGAACAAAAATTAAAATGTAATCATCACTGATAAATTTTTTGTAATGATGTAATGATAAAGCTTCAGTGGGAGAAGTTCCCTTTTTTTGGGTGTAATCTTTTGGGTCTCTTGGCATTAGGAATTCTCTCTCCTTCTCTGGACTTGCTGCGCATCAGAATGCTAATTTTGATTGGTACTTTGTCTGGCCAGGGAGAGTCCATTCCCCTGCACCCAGTGTGAGCCTATCTTAATATTCTTCCATTCATACATCTACATGTTGCAGGCAACTATACTGTGATCCTTATTATTCTCCATTATGTGGTTGACAAACTCTGAAAAGTAGCAATTCATTTAATAATTGGTGCCAGACAAAAGGGATGAAACTTTAGGGGTATCACTTGCTCCTGTGCTTTGCCCAGTCAAAATTGTTTTTTCAATAATTAGGTAAAAATATTGAGGTGACAACACTTGAATGATCTCAGCCTGTTTGCTGATTCAAGGAATCTCATTGGTTTTTCAAGGAATTCTGGAAGATAAAGCAACTAGGAAATGCCTAGAGCAGTGTTTGCAAAAGATAAGGAGTGAATCAAACTAAGATTAGCTTTGTGTTTACACTATGGTATTAAGAGTAGTAAAAAGGCAATATTTGTTCTTCCTACATCTGCAGATTGTCATTCAAAGATCCTGTTTAAGGTGACCTGGATCCTGTCAGGAAATGAGAAATCAGAAGGGTTATTGAGGAATTCTTGGAGGTTTATTGAGGGTATCTGGAGGATGCAATAATTCAGAATTACTCAAGGTAGAATATTATTTGGACAAGTTTGCTGAGAGGCTTCCCAATTGAAGTATCCAGAACTAAGATTCTCATGTGCTGTTTCTAATACAGTATAGCTTTCTGGTATTCCTGGAAGACTACTAGCTGCTCCTTAATATAAGGTTGACTTTTGATGCAGAATAATAGTCTTGATTTCTCTTTAAAAATGGTAAGGTAAAGGTTTCCCCTTTCAGTTGTGTCCACCTCTAGGGGCGGTGCTTATCTCAGTCTCATAGCTGAAGAGGCTTTTCAGAGCTGAAGAGAGATTGTCTGAAGTCACTTCCGTGGTCATATGGCCGGCATGACCGAGGCACATGGAACGCTGTTACCTTTCCACCAATTTAGGCAGTACCTATTTATCTATTTGCATTTTGCGTGCTTTCAAACTGCTGGGTTGGCAGGAGCTGGGATGAATAATGGGAACTCACCCTGTTGCACAGTAGCTGGATCTTGAACTTGGGCTGCAGACCTTCTGGCCAACAAGCCCAGCATCTTAACTGCAAGGCCACTTGTGCCCCTGATTTCTCTTAAAAGTGGATATCATTTCTCTATTTCCTGGGCTATGAGATGCATCTTTCTTCTGAAAGAGCTCTACACTGACCTCCCATTTTGGAATGTATTTTCAGAGAGTTTCACCTGGGGCTTTATATCCATCCCTGAAACCCTTTTCTTTTTTAAGGTGACCTCCTATTAAATCTGCATGGCTAGGAAGATTCTCAGATTCTTTCTCCTCATGGATCTCTTCCTTTGCTTTAGAATGAGTTATAATAGTTACTCCTGCTATCCTAATCTCTGCAGTTCTTTCCCTTTTAATCCAATCATTAATATTTGAAAATCAGTTCCAATTACAAGTTTACAAGGCAATTTACTTACCACCATGATTTGCTGGTTCATGGCCTATATCCCATGTATATATAGGTTCATGGCCTATATCCTTGCTTTGACCAAAGGAACTTGTTCAGTTTGCTCAAAAAAGCTTGTCTTTCCCTATATGCTACTCTTTTACTAAGATGTACTAAGGACCCTGTACTTCCTTATCTTGACCCCATTAACTTTGTCTGGGACCATGGTTGGTTTCGAGGTATACCTGAACAATTGCTGATATCTATTTTCTATTCTGGTTTGACAGTCTTTGGACAAACGCTCTCTCTTTCCACAGTTATAATAGGGACAGTCCTTTCTATCCCCTGTTGTTTTCCTTTACTTTGAGAAGGAGATAGTGGCTTCTTCATTCACCTTTCTTTTTGAATCCAATCATTTTTTTAAAAAATACATTTTTTTAAATTTCCAACCAATTTTTTTTAAATACATTTAACAAATTTCCTGGAACAATTCCCTTCATCACTTTTTCTACCTCCCCTTTCAATTATTTTCTGTGCTTATAATTAGGTAATTCTCTGCCAACCCTTCAGCTCTTTGGCCAGTTATTGTGTGGCATTCTTGCACCCCAAACCATACATTGATAAGAAGCACATTTAAGAATTGTTCTAATATCACATCTTCTATTACTTCATCCTTTAATCTTGTCCTTTGGCTGTAGTCACTTTCTGTGCAAGTCAGCTGGTCCTGCTCATAATTAATGTATCCCTTTCTATGGCATCAAAGGTATATATATCTAAACCTTTGTCAATATGTGAAAGGAGTTACATCATATCTGTATAACATCACATAACAGTCTAAACCTTTGTCAATATGTAAAAGGAGTTACATCATATCTGTATAACATCACATAACAGTCACTTATTAATAAGTAATCTAGTACCTCCGCTCTTGCCAACCTAACAGTTTGAAAGCATGTAAAAATGCAAGTAGATAAGTAGGTACCAGCTTCGGTGGGAAAGGTAACAGCGTTCTGTGTGCCTCAGCATATATCATGCCGGCCACATGACCATGGAAGCATCTTTGGACAAATGCCACTCTCTTGGCTGTGAATTACAAAATTCACAGACAAAAACAAAGCCACTTTCTTGGCTGTGAATTAGAGATGAGCACCACCCCTGGCAGACAAAACCTTTACCTTTTTAGCTGGAAGATGGCTATAAGTTCTTAAGGCCCTGTCTGTTAAGCTGGGGGCTAACCAAGATACCCATTTATCTTCAGGTCATTTACACGAGATAGCAATCCACTGAAATGTAATAAAAATGCTTCGAAAGATTCCTCCTCTGTTAACTTTAATATTTTTACATCTTTTGGACCACTTCACTATTTGGACAATTTTGGAGAGGAGGAGGCCTCTCTCTGAGCTTGGACCCCCTTTATTAGATCCAGAAATTCCCTAAACCTTTTCTAGTGCTTGCCTCCCTCTCATGTCTTCCCCATTACAACTGATCCTTCCAGTCAGCCTCGCTCCAAATCCAATCATCTTCATTTTTCTTGATTAATGGAGACCTTTCTTCCTCGCTTTTACATTTCTGTAATAGTAATATTACTGCCAAACTATCAGGTTCTAACCCTTTATCTAATTGTTCCAACCTTCCTTTTAACTTATCATTAGGCTGAGGCTGGACATCTGCTTATACAAAAGCAGCAGTGTCCTTGGCATCAACAGGAGCAACCATATCCTCTGTCTTTTCCATCTCTAATTTCTTAGGATATGCTCTGATTTGTGGTCTTGTTTCTGAGGGCAGTAAGCTAGGAGACTGTGTCTACATTTAATTCACAACTATATCCCAGAACACAAATATTTGGTTACACTGGTGAAACTAGTTAATGCCTGCAAGGTGTGAAATCTACGCAGACCAGATTCCCTCCAATAGCCAATTGTGTTTTTTTTTCTCGTTCACACTATTTGCAGTATAGGTCTTCTTGAGACCCACATCTCTGCCACCAATTGTCATAGCTTTTTTTTTTGAACCACCAAAAACTAGACTGATCCAGATACAAAGCACTGAATATTTGGATAATTTATTCGGTTTTTGTAACTCTCTTCAGTGGCCTGGGGGTGAGGGGTTACAAAAGGAAAACTTACAAATAAAATAAGAGAATATAAAGACTGTTGGAGAAATACACCTGTCTACATTGTATATTTTTAAACCCCAATTTCACTATATTCTCATCTCTCTGCCTGAAGAAAATAAGTGCCTCTTTCTGCCCAGTTTTCTCAATTGCTGCTTCTTCTCACCAGGACACTCCACCCCTTAATTTTAATCTTTACTTTGACTCCTGGTTTTGGCTCTATTCAACCTCTTCTTCATGAGACCTGTGGTTGCAGAGCTTCCTGCCAGCCATCTCGTCTTCTCTCCTCTTCCCCTGCCTCACCTCCCAGGAGGCCTTGACTAGCCAGGGGGTACACAAGTCTCAAACACATGGCTGACCTTGCATTCCCAAGGATCCGGTCTTTGGAGCCACAGGGTCAAACCATTTCCAGATAACTGGGCATCTCCATTCAGCCAATGTCCACGCCGATGTCTAGCTCTGAACAAATCTGAATGACTTTATCTGTCAGAAAATCAGCACATTTCTCAAGAACCTTCTTCCCCAAAAGGGCTCTAGTCTAAAAAGGGCCACTGGACGATTATTTGCAGATGCAATTTGGGCAGAGAAGTATTTCTGCTTCGCCACATAATCACCACCAGAGGCTTTAACAGCATCTTTTACCCATGTTTGCTTGAATTTGTTCTTCATCTTCTGCCAGTTATGAGTACTAGTCAGTTTAAATGTGTAATGTCACTAGTCCAAGAGCTGCACATTTTTGTGCTGGCACATCAGGTTCAAGGAAGCCAATTTATAAGTAGTCCTTGACTTACAATCATAATGGAGCCTGCTCTTTACAGTTATAAGTTATGACAGTCATAAAATGGGTCATCACATGACTGACCAGATCTTATGATCTTTTTTATGGTGATCATTAAGCAAATCACCTTGGTCATTAAGTGAATCCACAGTTGTTAAGTGAACAATTTGTTTGCCATTGGGAGTTTTGCCAAAAACTGGAAATAAAAGCTGGTTTTCGGTAAAAACATAAATCACAGTCACAAAAATGCAGGATGCTGCAAATGGATATAAATGTGAACCAATTGTTGAATACCAAAAATATGGTTACATGATTACAGGAGAGGGGGGACTAAGTAAGATCTTTAGAGGTCCATTCTAACTTCAAACGGAGACTAAGCAACTAGTTGTAAGTCAAGGACTACCTATAGCAGGCTATAAATCTGGCACAGGGTGAAGTATTGCAACTAGGTGGGGTAAATATTTATTTATTAAACTTCCAGGCCACCCATCTCACTAATGAGTGATTCTGGGTGGCTTACAATGTCATAACTGTAATTACTGACACTGAATTATTTCTCCGCCCTTATTGCATCAGCAGAGTGTCGTCCTTCAGTCCTGTTCAATATCACCCAGTCCCTTCTTGGTTAGGGGGACTTGGGGGATCTTCTTCAGGGCTGGGCAGAGGAGTTTGCTGATCACTTGGCTGATAAAGTCACTCAGATTCGGTTTCAGTTGGAGGCTGGGCATGAGACAGGTCCTTCTGAGATGCCTGGGGAGGAGTCTTGCCCAGTTATCTGGGAACAATTTGTGACCCAGTTGCCCCTGATGATGTGGAAAGGATCCTTGATGCTGTCAGTGTGACCACTTGCCAATTAGATCCTTGCCCCTCCTGTCTAGTGAAAGCTGCCAGGATGATAAGTGGATCCATGAAGTGATTACTGTTTCACTGCAAGAGGGGAGTTTTCCGGCCCAATTTAATGAGGCCCTGGTTTGTCCCGTTCAAAAATTTTCATTGGACTCCAATTGTCTGAACAGTTACTGTCCAGTCTTCCACCTCCCCTTTTTAGAAAAGTGGTTGAGAAAGTGGTCACTTGGCAGCTGCAGAGGTTCTTGGAGGAAACAGATTATCTGGATCCTTTTTAGTCTGGGTTCAGACTCAGTTATGGTACAGAGACAGCACTGGTCGTGCTTGTCGATGATTTCTGGCATGAACGGGATGGTGGTAGTGCATTCATCCTAGCTCTCCTTGACCTCTCAGTGGCTTTTGATACTGTCGACCATGGTATCTTTTTGGGTTGGCTTCAGGGGTTGAGGCTTGGCAGTGTAGTTTTGCTCTGGTTCAGCACCTTTCTTCAGGGACGGTCTCAGTCAGTGTTGATAGGGAGAGAGAAGTCCAGTCCTCAGCCACTACTCTGTGGCATGTCTCAGGGCTCGGTACTTTCTCCCCTCCTCTTTAACATTTACATGAAACCGTTGGGTGATATCATCCATTGGCATGGGATGAAGTACCATCAGTACGCTCATGATACCCAGATTTACATCTCCATCTCTGGTGATCCAAGTGATGCTGTCTTGGCCTTGACTCAGTGTCTGGAGGCTGTATGGGTCTGATTGGGGGACAACAGGCTTTGGTTGAATCATGGCAAGACCAAGTGGCTCTGGTGGCTGGGGATCCTGGTTCTGGGACATTAACATCATTATCAATTTACTCTAGATGGGGTGGCACTACCTCAGACAGATCCAGTGTGTAATTTGGGGGTTCTCCTGGATTTGCAACCCCTGCTCGATGAGCAGGTGGTGAATGTAGCTAGGAGAGCCGTTGCGCAACTGAGTTTCATGCACCAGTTACACCCCTTCCTAGACTAGGACTCCCTACACTCGGTCACTCATGCCCTTGTCATCTCATCCTTGGATTACTATAACACGCTCCACTTGAGGCTACCCTTGAAGAGCATCTGGAGGTTGCAGATGGTGCAGAATATGGCTGCATGGATGGTTGTAAGGGCCAACAGAATGGCCCATGTAATCCCTTTATTCTGCAAGCTGCATTGGCTGCCAGTCTGCTTCCAGGTGCAATCCAAGGTGTTGGTTTTGACCTTTAAAGCCCTTCATGGCATAGAACCAGGTTATTTGAGGAACTGTCTCATCCCAATGGGGATGTCCCGCACCACCAGATCCAGGGGAAGAGCTCTCCTCTGGATCCTGTCAGCTAAGGAATTTCGGCTGTTGGCATCTAGAAGAAGAGCTTTTTCAGCTATGGCTCCTGCATTATGGAACATCTTACCCCCAGAAGTGAGGTCCATGCCCACTCTTACAGCCTTCAGAAAGAACCTGAAGACTTGGCATGGGGCTCTGATATGGCCACTTCATCTTGGAGGCAGCTAGTGGCTTAATTGTCATCTCCTTCATACATATTTTTATTTGCCCACTCTTTTCTGGTTGCTTTATTTTAATGTTTTTAGCTGTTTTTAAGATAAGTTAATTTTTTTATGAGTTGTTTTATTGTAAGCTGCTGAGAGTTGTTTTTGATTTTGGCAGCATATAAATTTGATAAATAAATAAATAATATAGACAATGAAAGTTAGAAATATTAAAATATCAAGAATTAAACTTAGAAACATGAATATTGACAATAAATTAGATAAAATAATTAGTGCATAGTATTTTGCAATATCTGTGAGGACAGACAGTATTTGCGGTCAAGTAGGCAAATGGGGATCAAATAAGGTATCAATCAGGCAATGAGTTCAGAGGAGTGACATCAGGAAAATCAAAGTCCAAAACACTCCTGGCCCTTGTATTTTTTCCCACAACAACACACAACACAACAATCCCTGAGAAGTAAGCTGAGTTAGAATTATTGGGCCAAAGTACCCCAGGAGGCTTTATTGGCTAAAGGGACTGGTTTCCTTATACCTACTCAATGCCTTAACCACATTGACTTTCAAATATAAGATCATGCAATTTGAAAAACTGACCTCCAAGGAAAAACTGACAGACTAAGGCAAATTTTGATTCTTTCAGACTATAATTTAGCAGATAGAAAAGTATTGTCTGCATTGAGTTATGGCTATACAGTATTTTTATCATATTGCAAACAGAGAACTCTTCCCACATGTATAATTCCTGGTATTCCATGAATCACTAGCATGAGGCAGCAGTTAAAGGGTTGGACTTAGCAATGACTTTTGTTATAAACTTTATTAACAGGAACAAAATTCAACATACCAAATTAAGACAATTTTTAAGAAATTAAAACTTCAAAATGAGAGATATTCAGAGATTTTAGGGGTACCAAGCTATTTTAAAAGATGTTTTGGGATTTCAGGCAGAATTTGGTGCCCAGAAATCAGATGCTAAATATTTTTACATCTGCCACCCATTAACTCATATCTTGCCAGCCCTTCTTGGACAGTTTGAGTAGCAACAGTAGTATCTATTAATGAGAGAGCAACTATAATCTGCATAAAGGCCGGTGTTATTTAATTAAAAGACCTTTGATAAGATGGTTGCATCCTACATCTTGAGCCAGAGAATCAACAGCAAATGCAAATAACAGAGATGATGAAAACCATTTTGTGTCCCATAACTCACAATTCCATAAAGTCTACTGAATTATTGCAAAGAATTTACTATATAATTGTAATAAATCCAGAACCTATTTGAAGATGTTAATTTGATCAAACAAGACCATAATAATTGATCCAGCACATTGAGTCTACCTCCCAAGGTTGTTGCTATAGGGAAAAATAGGTATTTTATGGTGCTTAAATGTAAGTGCATATCAAATAAAATATTACTAAATTCTAAATAGCTTTTCTCACATTCCATATTCTGACTGCACAAGCTTTTGCTACAAAAGAATTCCTTTACCTAAAAAAGTACAGACATGTTTGTAGAAATGAAAAAAGGTTGGTATGTAAGCCAGTTAAAAAGATGTAACTTACTTGACATATAATAGATGCTTATTATGGAAGATTCCTATATATTAAGTAGAGACAAAGATTATATCCCTCTTTGTTCTGTTTTCAGAGAAGTGAAATCCTACTAAGTTTATTGATGCTTATTTACAAATAAACCTGCATCCAATTTTAACAGGTTAAATTCCTAATCATCCAATTAGTAAGAAACATTGCTGGTCTGTCTGTTTTTGACTCATAACTGTGATGTAATGTTGTCACAGTCATTGCTTCTCTACAATCTTTTGGGCTTTTCACAAAGAAAATGTTTATATTCCCCAACCATGCTGTTTTTTTAAACTACTAGATTCTCCTGGTCCCCTAGGGATCTCCACTTGATATCCCAATATGATATCTACAAAGGTAAAATATGCCAAAATTCTTTCTGCCTGAAACTGATCTGTAAATTGTCAGAAAAGTAAAGTTCAGGAGTGCATTTTAAAGGGGCACAATCTGTGCTTAAAAGAAATCTCCTTTGCCCCCCACCCTTCACATTTGTGTGTCTGGAATAACAATGCCACAATGTTTATCCTCAAGACTGTTGTCCTGGCAATGCCATCAGTAACATCTTTCCTATATATGCTTTTAAAACAGATGAGCATAGCATCAAAGTGCCCCAGGAAGAATAATGATCTCAATAGATTTTTTTAAGCTTCATCATTAGAAAATTATATAGAAAGAAATAATAAAACATTATTACAAGAAGCACCCAGAAGCCTAAAAGAAGTCTCTCTTTTTCTATTAATAATTATAGCTTTTCAGGAAGGAATCAGCCTGGGTTAAGGAATTTTCCAAGCTTTAGACAGTAAAACAAATGTTTCTGTACAAAGATTTCACTTTTATGTATCTGGCCAAAGGGGAGGGAGGGAGGGAGGGAAGGAAGGAAGGAAGGAAGGAATGAAGGAAGGAACGAAGGAAGGAAGGAACAAAGGAAGGAACGAAGGAAGGAAGGAAGGGTCAGACTCCCAAGTTAAAAGAAAAAAATCCAAGAAAACATCTACTAAAATTATAAATACAAATACTTTTTGTAAAAAAATTTTTTACAAAAATTTTGTATTGTAAAAATATTGTAAAAATATTTTTTTAAATCCATCAAACTTTAAAATGATATTCTCCTATCAAAACCATGTCACTGATTAGAGGATCAATAAGAATTCTGAACAGAGGATCAATAAGAATCCCCCTCAGTGAGGCACCACCATCTTGTGATTGGGGGGGCTTGCGTACTCTGAAGATGAGAACGATGCCAGAGGTTCAACCATAATGGATAGATCTCATCAGAGGAGCCAGACAAAGAATGTCTCCCATCCATAAAAAATATGAGAAGTAAATTTCATAAATCCATACCAGCTCGATCATTGCCCGGGTTAACAAGGACCATGCTAGATGTTGTTGGGGATCCTGGACATCTAGTGAAAAATGGGCTACAGGACTCCACGAGAGAAGGAAATGGCAACCCACTCCAGTATCCCTGCCAAGAAAAC